>BHFT01072444.1:0-10466 GCA_004320025.1 Laticauda laticaudata
TACTTCCTCCTTCAGGAAGTCGGAAGCCATGTTTGTTTCCTTTTTCCCTTCTCACTTGGGGCACAAGGCCTCTTCTATTAGCAGGTGGGTCAGGTCTTGCATTGAGCAGGTTTCCGCTCGTTCCTCCCCGAGGTCTGACGGCACACTCTACCAAAAGCGCAACTACTTCTGCTGCCTGGGCAACCCAAGCATCCTTGGAGGAGATTTGTCATGCAGCCATGTGGACATCCCCATCTCCTTTCATCAGACACTACCGTCTGGATGCCTTTGTCTCGGCGACTGCAGCCTTTGGCAGATGGGTGCTTCAACAAGTGGTTCCACAGTCGGTGTGATGAGCCGGACAAGGATCCGTCCGTGGACATGCAAGCTTTGGTATGTCCCATCCTGGGCTCTCGATGCAGCACGGGGGAGAATGGGCGTTGGTAAAAGTTACTGTGAACGCCCTTTCTATCTATGCTGCAAGAGAGCCCAGACACTCCCTTGATTTGTCTGGAGAGGGTAAGACATATTTCTGTATTCATTTGTGCTTTCAGAGACACCTTTCAGTCTGTCAAGTATCTTTGCCAAAGCTGGGGCATCTTCCGGAGGCTAGCTTTTATATCTTAATAAAGACTCAGCTAAATGACATCATAGGAAAGAGTCAACCCATCCTGGACTCTCTTGCAGCATGGATAGAAAGAGCGTTCATGGTAACTTTTACCAATGCCCAATTTCTTCAAATCTATATCATCTTTTCAGCACTGTTACAAAATTCTAGGATTCTGAAGTTTGCATGACATAACAAACCAGGAATCATGGCAGCCAATTTGGAGAGCTTTCTCAGCTTTTAAATGCTATTGTTTGTATTCAGCGAGAGAATACCGAATGCAAAATGATGCATATATGAGAAGGTCATAAAATCAATGTTTAATTCTCTCATTACTCAGATGTAAAATTTAAGTATTCCTTGAGAATTTTCTTTCCCCCATAGATACAGATATACAGATTGATTGTTTTGTTTTTATCATGCCTTTTATGTTTCGTCATCATCTCAAGGTGACACATGTACGTAATGGTCCTTCCTTCAGTTTTCCCTAAAACAAAAATCTTGTGAGGTGGGTTTGGTTGGAAGTGACTGACTGAAAAGTTGTACTAAATTTGGGCGCGTTGTTGAAGTTGGAGACAGAACACAACTCCAGGTTCAGATAATGTACAGTTTGACTTGACATTAATGGAGCCTCAGGGCTCAAGTGCACTGTTTGGATATTGCTTACTCATGCACATGTATGTCCACCTATCCCAGTGCAATAAAAGGTAGTGCATCCATTCCAATTTGCTCTTCCTGCTTTAATATTAATTCATGGAGAAGTTTGAAACAAAGCATCATAAAATTACGTAAATGTGAATGAAACAGAAATGGGTGGAAAGGAGGAAAGGTCGTATGTGTTAACATGTGAATTTATTTTATTATTTATTTCAACAATCACCTAAGCTGGTGAAGCACAATGCCTTTTTTATGGATCTGGTTTTTCTCAACACACTGTATAAAGGTAGTACAGGCAGGCAACGAATGATGAAATTTTATTTTGGATTAATACAGAAACACAAAATAACCATATGACCATACTGCTCAAGTTATTTGAAAAGTAGGGAGTCATGAATTTCCCAATATTTCTTAATTTCTGATCAGTTTTTGTGTTGATATAATGGAAAAGTGAACCGGCTTAGTACTAGAATGCTAAGAAATAGAGATGGGGTAGTCCATGATTTTCTAGGTGATAAATTAGTGTACATGTTTTAATCTAACATGTGACCTAAAGTCAATTATCTCTTATCATTATTTCTTCCCATTTCATTCATATGCACACACACACATATACACACAGAGGAGCAACAATTTTTATTTTAGAATTTTTTTAGAAAACTCTGGAGATATGGAAATCTTTATATATGATCATTATGGTAGATGTAGATTAACTATCAATAGGCAACAAAAAGCATTGGAAACATAGAACAACCTGGTACCTTCCAGATGTTCCTACATTTCTTCCCAGTGGTCTTGTTAGAAATCCCTTACATCTGCAGAGCATTGGGATTACCTGTCATTGGTACAAAAGCAGAAGTAAAACAAAACAGATACTGACTCTATGGCACTCGGGCAATTCATTTATAATTGTCAAGATTGCTGTTGTAATAATTAATAAACTGATTTCATAAACCTGAGAGTATAACTTTGTTCCAGTTCTAACAAAATGATATCTGAATTATCCTGTATTATCACTTTCTTTATTTGGAAGATGAGATGTATTAAATCAATAATTATTAAAATCCTTGATTGTAATCCCATTGTGTTTCTGGTGATTTCACAATTCATAACTATTAACATTGTTTCATTGTCATTTTTTAACTGCAGAGTGGATCCTCGTTGTATGTGAGTAGCAATAGTTTTTGTAGTTTGTCACCTTGCTGACTCACAATGAGCCAAATCACAGGGATGCTGAGGGCACTATCTCTCTTCTTAATCTATCATTACATACTTGATTTGCATGAATAGATTGCATGTTGTCACTCTTTCACAATACTTTGGATGCCTTTTTCAAAATAATTTTGAATATATGCAAATTAGTGTAAATCTTGCCTTCAGTTTAAAGCTTCCTTGAAATATTACAGAATAGAATACTTCACAAATGGGACTATATTTAATGACTAAATTTTAAGAAAATATGTTGGACATCATGTGGCCCTGTTAGTAGAAATTAAATACAAACATATTTTAATGGATATTTAAGTAACTAATTCCATGCATTTCAAGGCATCATTTCATAGAGTAAATCATCAATAGATAAAATTGTAATATACTTAACAATTTGGACGGCAAATGAGTTTCTTTTTCAAATAATTCTGATAGGACTTTTTAGAGGTTCGGATTATCCAAACTAAGATCTTTCCTATTCTTGACTAGATACCTTAGACCAGGGGTGTCAAATTTGCGCCATGATGTGACTTATCGGGACTTTCCCCCCCTTTGTTAGACCGGGGCGGGGCCAGCATGTGATGCATCCGGCCCACGGGTCACGAGTTTGACACCCCTGCCTTAGACTCTTGTAGTGCATCCATATTCACCATTACACTTTATATTGTTTGTAAAACTTTGAAGATTGCTTCAATTTAGATTACACCTTTTTATGCAGCTGAGTCTCTAAATTTTCATATGAATAAACTAACTGGCTAGGACTTGATTCTACCCAGAATAATTTTTTTTTAGACTTTGTGAGAAATCTAGAGCTAGTAGCAAGCTGCACATAATTAAAATTCTAAATGAAATAATGAGTTTCTTATTGAAAGGCTTTTTAAGTGATTTTTTTTTTATCAATGTAAGAAAACACATTTTTTCAAGTTTTATTCTGTGAGGTTTTTTTTTAGTTTGTTTTAAGATGTGTGCTGTCTTAAGTGTTCAAGCAGAACAAAAAAGGCATTATATAAATTGCACTCAAAGATGCTTGAAGTCCTAGTAAGCGTTAAGATGGATCACTTCAAAAGTACACATTTTTACTATATAGCTGTTTATAAACAGCACACTCTGTTGAATGTTAAACATTCTTAGGCTCCATCAATTTGAATGTTGAAATTACTTCCATTCCAGTGAATGAAATCCAATGAGTAAGTGGCTATGAAGGAATTCAGTTACTTTGATCACCAGGATGCATGGCGCAAATGATTTTGTCTTTTGGAGCTTCATCAGAAGGATAGCCAGATGCTATTCTAAGGATTCAAACATTCTAAGGAAATAGAAGTTGCAGATCTTTGCACTTTAGGTGTACTATATACCATGCGTTAGTTTAAGAGCTATTAAAGTCCTGGTATTCAGTGATTACAGGGAGGGATATGTAGTAGCTATCAGAATATTCTATACAATCCAAACATTGAGGGAACAAGGCTGCCATGAATTGAGAACTATGAAGACCTCTGATCTAATGATTCAGACACATTTTCTGAGGTTTAAAGTTTTAAAATCAACTTTAAAAATTGGCAGATTCTTAACTGGAGAATAATATTTAAGCAAGGGACAGACTCAGTATTCAACAAAGTTGGTCATTTAAACCCAAACCAAGGTTAGAGTGGCTTATCAGATATGAAAGCAGAAATCTTTCTTTTAACAGCAGGAGTTGCTGATAGGTATACTGCTTTATGCATTTGTGAAGTAAAATATTAAATTCACACTTTGTATTTTCCTTTATCTCTGCATACCTCTAATTCATATCAAGCTGCTGATAGGATAAATATCAGATAAAACTTCTGAGGGCAGTGATAGCAGTGGAAGAACAAGGCCGACATTAACTAAATGCATTTTATATGTAAGGTGGTAGTTGCTGTTTAATCATGAATCCTAACTTTAATGAATGTTTACTATTTTTGTAGCAATGGCATTCTTTAACTACCTTTATTTTTGATAGCCCATCAATCACAGCCGAAGAACATTAAGTCCTTTCTGAAGATACTGTACTGGAGAGAAATATACAGTCAGAAGAACTAAAAATTGCACTTGGGATCCCTATTGCTTTTAAATTAGGTTGTCATAACTTCATATCTGTGTATGTTTCAGGGTGAACTAGAACGTCAGCTTCTACAAGCCAATCCTATTTTGGAATCCTTTGGAAATGCGAAAACTGTAAAAAATGATAATTCCTCCCGCTTTGTAAGTCTGTTTGATTATTTAACTATTAATTATAGATAATTTTTTTATGATAAAATTGCTGAAATTAACATTAATTTTGAAACTCAGATGCTTTTAGTGATCACTTTTACATACAACTAAACTATTTTGATTCATATATATAAACTCTAGACTGTTGTCTGGATTTTCCATTAACCCATTCCCTGTTTTTAAGTGCTTACAAGTACCAATTAAAATCTAAATCAGCCTTTTCTTCTTTGAATTGATGTATAGATTTGGAGGCCTGGGGAAAAATAAATTAAGCTGTTTTTTTAAAGGATATAGTATGTTCTGAAGGAAATAAGCAATAAAAACTTCCCCAAAGCTTTTATATTTATATGTATAAATTTTAGAAAGTTGCATATGATTTAATTGATGTTTAATAGTCAGCACATGGATAGTATAGAATTACATAAGTTCTGGCCTTGGGCCATGCATGCTTATAAATGTGGCAATCAGAAACTTGAATTGTACCATGAAGTCTAGTGGAAGTCATGCAATGGCTGTGCATGCAACAGTGATACTGCTTGAGTATATCTTGCTGGACCAAAAATTGTATCCACTACAACATTCCATGCCAGCTGTAGCTTCTGCATGCTTTTTAAGGGCAGACTCATGTAAAGCCTATTGAAGTAGTCCAACCAGAAAATGATCAAAACATGAGAGACTGTGAGCAGAACCTTCTAATCCAAGAATGGGAACAACTGGTGTACAAATTAATTAATGCAAAGTTCTTTATGACCACAACTGCTACCTGTTCCTTGAGCAAGAGCCATGAATTTACAAGAACTCCAAGCAGTGCGCTAAATCTGTCCTGGAAGTTGTACTGTATCTACAGTTAAAGATAGAAGTTCTCCAGATTCAAGCAACCCTAAAACTCATATAAGTGTTAAATAGGAGTGGGGAGAGAATTTAGCCCTGAGGCATCCCTTTCCCATCAAGTGTTCTAACCAGACTCAGAGGAAGAAGGGAACCACTGCAACATTGTGCCATCCGTTCCTAAATCCATAAATGGGTCCAGAAGGGTACCAGAATTGATGTTATTGAGTGAATATGTGAAACACCAAGAAGGGCTAGAATTATGCTGTCCTGAGCCTTCAGAGGTTATCCCCAAATGCAATCAGTTCATCCCCTGAAAGGAGTGTTGGTTGAAACAAAAGATTGGTATTCATAAACATTGTCCAGTCCCGTTGGATCCAGTGTTGGCTTTTTGAAGAGGGAACTATTTATTTGCTTTCTTGCAAAGTAGGCAGTATCTTCCTCTCCCACAATAAAACATTCACCACGGTGGGATTCAAAATGTTTTACTACTGGTTCAGTGGGCGTGGCTTGGTGGGCACACTTTGCATGCATGCACACACTTTGTGATCGTGCCAAATGTGCACTATGCGCAGGTGCAGAGGCATTCCAACTCACCTCCTACAAGCCTGCACTCTCCCGGTTACTTCAGCAGCTGCCGCACGGCACTCTGCTGTGTCGCGCAAAGCAGCTGCGCTTCAAAAGCAGAGGATAAAGGTGAGTATGGGAGCCCAGACAGGCAGGTGGATCCAACAGCAGAGTGGCAGAGAGAAATGGTTTGGTCTCCACTGCTCATCGCCGCTACTGGCTTGGTAGAACCGGCAGAATACCACCACTGATTCACCACATGAGTCCTATCAAATTTCCCATGAAGTCTTAAACAATTAGGAAGCACATTGATCTAAAATAAAGATGGCCGGACTCAAAGCCCCTGGAGGACCCTCTCTCAGTACTAACAGACTCAAACTCTCTCCAGATAACCAAACAAACTATACATACTTTAACCCTGCAGAGCTTCTCCTAGTTTCACAAGGGATCAAGCATGTGATAGATTTGCTGGTTGGTTGTGTGCATACACAATAATAGCAAATAATAAGTATGTTGTGTTGTTCTTATTGATGCAAGGTAATGCCTAATAAAGGTTCTTATTTGTGCTCAATCAGATTTGACCTGGTTCTTCTTACTCTGATCCACTTCTGCTCAAAAGGGGATTGGCTATTTCTTGAATGCAGCTGTCACACATGAAATATTTTTAGTTATCCAAAAGTAGGGGAAAGACCGAAAAATCTCAATTGCAGTTATTTTAATCTGTGTTTCACATTCAAATGAAAATCTTAAAAGGGTTATTTTATTATTACTATAGGAATAATGTAGTTTGAAATATTTCTGAGCAGGATTTTAAAGAGGGGGTCAAGCCAAGTACTATCAAAATAATAGGTTATTATGGAATGGCAAGAATTTGGGGAGCTCTCAGCCACACTTTTTCAAACTCCAATAAGTAGCTTATTTGTTAACTTTATAAGTCCTTAGTTCAGAATTTGGTTTTGTTCAATGCTATTATGAATTATTATGAATTATGTGAACATTCTTTTTTGTTAAAGACTTGCATCTGTTTCTTGTTACATTTTTCCTTAAATCTGTACTGATGTTGTAAACACAATCACTCCAATTGCTTTGGCACTATTTTTGTAATGAATACTTTAATATGATCCAGATGGTAGTTTCTTTATGCATAAAAGTAATCTGTAGTAGTAAGGATTTTAACTTTTGGACTAAATAGAGATGGATTGTTCCCTAATGTATTATGAATTTTTATCAGACTGGAGTAGAGTGCTATCCCAAAATGCATTAACATATTGATTTAATGAATACAGCAATGGTTGAACTTTATATTTTTCCAATAGTTTAAAATTAAGATTTCTACCCTGAATCTAATTGTAATAACTGTTAATTTATATTTGTTTAAACATACATGTTTAATTTTTTTTTGATATTCTAGGAGTATTAATTTTTCAGTTTAAAATATTTTAGATTGGGCATAACTTGTATATTCTAAAAATGAATTTTAAATTTTGGTTTGTTTTCTCTTCAGGGCAAGTTCATCAGAATAAATTTTGATGTTACTGGCTACATTGTTGGGGCCAACATTGAAACATGTATCCTTTTTTCAACAACAATGATTATAAACTCTAATCCAATTTGAAATCTACAATGATGGCTTGATTAAAATGCTTTAGACAGTACTTATCCAAAGGTAGACTGATCTCCCAAAAGACGACAGGCCATTTTGACAGAAAAGAATTACATTTTTAGTTTAGTTTTACTTGATGCGGTTATGAATTATGGGCAGGAAGCTCACCAGTTGCATTTAGCCCTATTTTTTTAATCAGTTATGTGTTACAAGTTATTAAATTACAATGTGTTTTTCGGTCTGGTTCCCACATTGGTGTCAGCTTCAGTTTAAGACATAGCTCCTGGAATGTGTCTTTTATATATTAGCATTTTTTTTAAGACCTGAAGAATTTAGACTACTTTTACTTTGATACTTAAATAGACTTGTCTGTAGAAGAAATTATAGGACCCTTGACAACTTTATTGATTCTACTTTGTGTTAAATTATTAGGAACAGCCATTTGGTGCTGTTTTTCTTTTCAAAAACAGTTTCAGTTACATGATAAAATATGCAGTTCATAAAATTCTTAACTGCTCTGGCTCAGATTTATTAGAAAAATCACGTGCAGTTCGTCAAGCCAAAGATGAACGGACTTTTCACATTTTCTATCAGCTTCTAGCCGGGGCTGGTGAACATTTGAAAGGTGAGTTAATATGTATAGAGATTAGATGATTAATGTAGCATTTAAACCAAAACTCAATTAACACAATAGGTTAGCAGTTGCTATATCCACACTAGACAAAAAAAAAATCATTCTAGCTGGGATTAGCACAGACAGCTGCTTTTTAGAATAGGCAAAAATTTTCTCAAGATACACAGAAACACCACATGCAGGTGTACTTTATGCAAATGTGAATATCCATCAGACATTTTCTTTGTTTCAGTTTGTCTTGAATAGCCAATCTGCATATCTTTATAGTGATACAACACTTGTTGACAATATTGTAATGTAAAATATATACATCACTTGAATATATAAAAAGATGCATGTATTCAATAGGAATTGCTTTCCTGAAAATTCTTTGCTTATTCCAATTTATTCTGTAAACATAGATTGATATTAAACTAACATGCTTCAAGATTTTTGGAAAACTTCAACAATGAGGAGTTGACTGTTTACGATTGCTAGAAATGAACAATTTACTTTCATTTTTCCTCGATTACAGCTGATTTGCTCCTCGAAGGGTTTAACAACTACCGATTTCTGTCCAATGGCTACATACCCATTCCTGGCCAGCAAGATAAAGACAACTTCCAGGAGACAATGGAGGCCATGCATATAATGGGCTTTTCTCATGATGAAATATTAGGTATGTTTTAAAAGGCTATTATTTTTCTGATTCCTAAATTTATACAGTATATATATATACAATATATATACTGATTCCTAAATATATATATATATGGTCCTCAACTTACAACGTTCTTGACTTACAACCATTGATTTAGTGATTGTTTGAAGTTACAGTGGTACTGAAAAAAGTGACTTGTACTAGTTCACACACTTAACAACTATTGTGGCATCCTCATGATCATATGATTAACATTCAGACTTTTGGCAACTGGCATGTACTTATGAAGGTTCCAATGGTCATGTAATCACCATTTGCAACCTTTCCAGTAGGCTTCTGACAAGCAAGATGAATGGGGAAAACCAGGTTTGCTTAATGATCGCATACTTCACTTAACAACTGTGACAAAAAAGTTTGTAAATGGGATGTGGCTCACTTAACAGCTGCCTTAGCAACAGAAATGTTGGGCTCAGTTGTGATAAGTTGAGGACTACCTGTATTTTATTTTTTTAACTGATAAAAATAGAATAAAACTATCATATCTCGGGGTATGTGGCATTCTGAATACTGAATTTAACATCTTAAGCATTTTAGTTTAATAAACAAGATTTTGTATGAGGTGCCAAAGACGAGCTTTTGAAGATTATAGATAACTAACTGTGTGATGATGAAGTATAGACTGTTGTTGATTCTACACCCCCCCCCCAAAAAAAAAAAAAAAAGGTCTGGTCATGCCAGTACCATGCTCTGGGTTCTTGTATGTGCTTATCTGTAGGACATGATCAGGATGAGCCTAAGGGAGGGGGTCAAACATGCCATTAGTCTCGAGTCCTTTCGCCCCTCTCGAGTTCCAGCCCACCTTGAATTATCTCTTATTTACCACAAATTTTCTTTGACTCTTAGTAGTTCAGATTCTTGTAACAAACTTAAGCTTGTAATAAACCTATATATTCAGTTGAACACTCTGGACTCCTGGACTTGCTTGACATTATCTTTCTACATATTTTCAATTTGGTCCAACGACAGACTATATGGCAACTGGGATAAATATGTTGGCCAGGAATACGTGCATTTGCCAAATGAGCCTTTCAGTTAGTTTGGCTTGTAGTATGTCTATAAATCCAGGTGTTTCTATAGTTCATATTGATTCTTAAAGCCATCTTTGTCTTTCTCTTGACTGCCTATCAATTAAAAGAGTAAACATTTACCTTAATTCTTTTTATTAAATATTTTGTTTTATGTCTTAGCTATGTTGAAAGTGGTATCCTCAGTACTACAGTTTGGGAATATTTCCTTCAAAAAAGAGAGAAACACCGATCAGGCATCTATGCCAGAAAATACAGGTAAAAGTATTTACAGGAAAAGGATATCCTTACTTTAAATTATTTATGTGTTATTATTATATAAACTGCTCAAAAAAATAAAGGGAACAGTTAAACAACACAATGTAACTCCAAGTCAATCACACTTCTGTGAAATCAAGCTGTCCACTTAGGTAGCAACACTGATT
>BHFT01072445.1:0-15929 GCA_004320025.1 Laticauda laticaudata
ATAAATAAGCTATGTGTTGTTAGCAAGTGTTCTGTTAGTTCGCATGAGGTTTTAGTTGTTGGTATTTTATTTTGATGATTTCAAGAGTTTCTTTTATCGGCGACTTGAGGTGAATAGTGAAACCACATCGAAACTTGTACAAGCAGATTTTTGCCCTCACCGTAGTGAGATCTATCTTTTAAGAAGTGGTATGAGTTTTTGTCCATATTTGAAGCCTGCGGTTTCAGCCTGGGGCTGTAGTTGTTTTTGCGAGAGTATTTTAGCTAGCGTTTTGTAATGGTGGGCTCCTATGGAGCTGCCGACTATGGGTCTGAGAGGTAGGCCTTCTTGTGTATTTTTGGGAGGCCGTATAATTTGGGGCAATCTATGCAGATTTTCTCTTGGATGATCTGTCTGTTGGATTCTTTGCTTAGTGTGGCTGGTTATAATTTTTTCTTGCGTAATTTTTTCCTAGATATGTTGGTTCGGGTCTGCTGATTTTTATAGGTATGTATGTTGGAAGTCTTGGAGTAGGTCTGTCAATTTTGTTTCATAGTCTTTTCTTGTCCCCATTACTACTTGTGGCATTTCCTTTGTTCTGCTCGGGAGTATTAATTATGCTGTTATCATTTTTCAGGTTGTGTAGGGCCTGCAATTATCTTTTTGTAAATTACTTTTTGGTTTGGTTTCGTTGTGCCATAAGATGTTTAGTAACCTGCGTGTCATATAAAACTGAACCCAACCACATATTTAGAAAAATTAACACAAGAAGAAAACTTATAACCAGCCACATAAGCAAAGAAATCCAACGCAGACGATCATCAAGAGAGAAAAATCTATCTAGATTTCCCAAATTATACGGCCTCCCAAAAATTACACAAAGAAGGCATACCTCTCAGAGCCATATCAGCTCCCATAGGATTTGAAGGAGCCCTATGGGATCACCACTCGTCACGCCGTCATTGCAAAACCTGTTCATGGAAGAATGTGCGAATCCAGAGCACCTGGCTAATGCCATCCACAAACCCAAACCTGTGCCTAAGATACATCGATGACAACAATCTTGTGATTTTGGCCCATGGAAAAAAGGAAAAAAACCTAAACAATTTCCTAACACACCTAAACAGGCAACACCCCACAAATCAAGTTCACCATGGAAACAGATTACTTATATTATATATATACTATAATATATATATCAATAGATAATATATATCATATTATCAATTTAATTTAAAATATATATACAACATACATCATACATATACCATATATACATATTGTGTGTGCTGTTTAGCTTTGTCCTTCGGCGTAATTATCCCACCTCATTGTTTAGTTCTGTTAAAGTTGTAGCTCATTGTAGTTTGTTAAAGTTGTAGCACGTTTCAGAAGAATCTCATCTGCCATATCAGGCTTCTGTATGGAAGTGTGTTCAACAGTTCCTCTGTTTCAAGACTTTGAGGCTGGTCTATTCTGCAATTGCTATAGCCTGGGTCTGTGTTCAATTTGCGACTTGGAGTTTGATTGATTGGTGTTTCTGGTTTCTTCGTCTGTTATGGGCTCTTGATTGGCTGGCAAACACTCTGTTCTTGGTGTTGGGGAGGCTTTTCAATGGCCAGCTTGGCTTCGTGTTGAAAGGGACGGCTGCTATTCTTAGCAAGCTAGGTTTCACCCTGGCGTGCCTGTGGCGGGGGTGTTGACGTTGGAGGCAATCAGAGGGAGTCTGTCTGTGCTCAGGTGTTTGTCTGTTTTGTGGTGTGGAGATCTTTCTATTTGAGAGTGCAGGTTTCCAAATTCCAGAAGACTGTCAATCAACTTTAACAACAGTACAATGACGTGGGATAATACCCAAGGGAAGCTAAACAGCACAAATGTAAGTCCCCGCGAGAGCTTAAAAAAACAAATATATAAAGTACATCCATCTTAATAGTTGTGCTTCATCTTAACCAAGAAAGCTTTAAGTTTTTTCACTTTTCAAGATCTATTGTAAACTCTTTCTATAGTTTTCCAGTTTTGATATATTTCTTCATTGTTGCCTGTCATGTATTTTACCCAAATCTATTTTCTGACAGCTAGGAAATCTTCTTGGGTTAAGTATATTGTAAACATTTTTGTTCTTTAAACATTGATTTTTTTTATCCAAAGAAATCACCAAAGGTTTGGTTTATTTTCATTAGATGTCTTATTGCTCTTGATGGTTGTGTAAAGGTTAATACTATATCAGTTGCATAACATTTGGTTTATATTTTTCTCTATGGCATTTGAGACCAGATATTTGTTTGCTGTCTCTAATCTTTTCTGCCAATATTTCTAAGGCAATGATAAATAACAGAGGTAAAAAAATGGACTCTCTGTGCCTGATAGGTTTATTGATCTGAATATTTGCAGAAAGTACGCCATGATCTTAATGTTTCCTGTTGATACACAGTTTTTGGCTCATGCTTTAAACTAGTGATTCACAAGCTTGGGCTGTCTTCTCCAGGATCTATTTTGTTCAGTAGTGCAAATAAAAACTTCCCATATGAGTTATCAAAAGCTTTTCTGTAACTTGGAAGATAAGCGGTGCCCTTTTTCTGTTAAAAATAATATATTATATTGTATTAATTAATAAATAAATCAGATTTATTAATTATAGATCTCATTTAGGTTTCTCTTCAATGCATAGCCTGTTTGGTTGATATATATTATTTTAGAAATTGATTTCTTTAGTTGTTTTATGAAAAAGTTATAATCAACATTCAGCAGAGAAATTTGTCTGCATTGCTGTGGTTTGTACTAGGATATTCACTTCATTGTACATCAAAATTATGTGTTCTTCTTTTCATATTTATAATATTGCCATTGCCTTTTTAAATTCATTCATTGGGTTTGTCAGTGATTCCAGCAATTCCTCCAAGTTTTTTTTATCATATTGTCATCTCGTCTATACCTAGTAACCTCCAAGCTGTTTTTTTAAATTGCTTCTTGTTTCATGAATATTTACAGATTTACTTAATATTCATCTATATTGCTCATAGTCAAATTGTTGTTTGACTTCTATGGTGTTCTTGTTGGGTACATTCTATGCATTTGTTATAATTCTATTGTTTTGGTTTTTAGTTCTTTTTTCCATCTGTTATGTTCTTCTTTTTCATTTTCTACTTGTTTAATAAAAAAAATCCTTCAGATATGCTTTACTTGCTTACCATGTGGCAGTGGCCAAGTTTTTGGTATTCTATTTATTTGGAACGATATTTTCAAAACCTTTTTAATTTTTGTAAGATACTGTCACAAATCAGCTGTAAATGGTTAAATGTTGAGCAGGAAGTATGACAATATATGTTATATGATATATATGATGTCTCCTTGGATATTCTGGATAAGACATGCTTCTGATAGTGTTAAAGTGGAAGATGTGAATATATGTATGCCTTTGCATACAGATGATGTTGGCTGAGAATATGAATGATTTGCACCAAATGTGAGATAGATTTTATGTTGCATAAATGGTGAAAAAAATAGAGTAGGTAGATGAATTTGTGTATCCCAGGAGAGTATTTACTAAGAATGAGTAAACAAATGGGAAGATTTAAGTTTCAAATAAAACAGAATTGCTGATAGTACAGTATATAAGCTATTGTATGAAATTAATATTTATCAGAATAAACTAAATAGTTGAGTATATTTATGCTTCTACCCAATTTATTACATATAAATGAGAATTGGGTAGGAAAAATGTAAAAATAGGTAGAATGTCAGGTAAATGGGGTACAAAAAGAGTCTAAGGTAAAAGAAAAAAAATATGGTTCCAAAAATGAACACCTGTTGAATGAATGTGGACTGAGTAAAAATTAAATACATATAAAACAATATGTTCAAGTATTTATTTGAGACACTGAATAAAGACCAGATTGCAAAGTGAATATATTACAGAAAAAGTAAATGGGTTGAAAGAAAGGAAAAGACAAACAAATGGATTACAGGTAGCTGATGAAACCCTCAAAAACGAAGAGAGGAAACATTTAAAAATCAAACAATATATAAAGCAGTTTTTGGAAATGTATGACTTAGAGCAGGATGGCTAACCTTTTTGGCACCAAGTGCCCAAAGCGTATGCACATGAGCCCATGTCCAAAATGCAATGCGAGCGTGGACCCCTGCATGCGCCCTGCCCCCACACATGCGCAAGTGACCCCTTGTGATCCCCACACATGCCCACATGACCCCCACATGTATACCCTGCCCCTCGAGCATGCGCACATGAAACCCTCCATGCATGCACCCACCCCTACGTATGCGCAGCTGAGACCTGAAGACCAGCTGGTTGATGGGAGGTGTGGGCACACATGGGTGGCAGAGCTCAGCTGGGTGACCGCTTGCATGCCCAGACAAAGGGCTCTGCGTGCCACCTCTGGCACACGTGCCATAGATTCGCCATCATGGACTTAGAGTAATGTGTGAATGCAACCACTAAATTCACATGACATTAATTTTGCTCAGTGCAAGGACATTCAAACTTCATAGTGTCATGACCCTTCAGAATAATAAATTCTTGTATTTGATTCCTCTTCTCCTAAATAAACAAAATAATGACTAAGTGAAAATGCTGCAATTGGCAAATGGTTTTGATAGAAGGCTAGGTCCTATATTTATCCATCTCTTATACATCTCTGGGAGCTTTGCTCCCCATTTTATCCGAGGTATGTCCACGGCAGAATTGCTATAAAGTTGAATTGGATTTTTACAGCGTCCAACTTTGTTTTCTTAAATCAAATTAGCCTTACAAAATTTTTGCAACTCACTCCTCCCCAAACTACTTCCAATTGAACCACAATCCACTGACTCTGGTATCCCTAACTTGAATGCAGCCCTTCTCCCTAATAAACCATAGTTTATATAAAGGCAGATAGTATGATCTGCAGAAATATTTAAGTAAGAAAATAAAAGCTTCCTTCCTCCCTGGCCATTAGAAGAGAACTTTATTTCATCCTTGTTCCTCCTCTGTGTGCATCTGTTCTTTTGAAAACTTTATTTATTTTACATAGAATTTACTGCTTTTAGAAATTGCTGGCAAAAAAGGCTTTAAAAAAATGAAGCATTTTATAATGTGTGGGCTGGAAATGGGTTGTTTTTGTCCTAAATGCATTAAGAAATGAAATAATCTATTTTCTCAGATTATTAATCTCAGTGGACTGAGAATAAGTATATGGGATGGGGATGGTGTGAACTCTGTGTTGAAATTTTAAAATTGCCAAAATGAAATAAGAGCTTAGAACACTAGAATAAATGGAAACTATTGAATAATTGAAATGCAAGTCAGGCAAGCGGGTTGTCCACTGAAAGGGAAAACCTGCTTTCAGGAACTAATTAAGAGATTATATAAATAATAGATTATATAAATAAATAACAGTCAGACCAAATGTAAAAAGTTATTTCTGGCGTTAATAAAAGGAACAGAGGGAAATCCACACAGGGAGGGAGAAAGCAAGACTTTTGCAGCACATATCTTGGACAAACAAGCAACATATGTACACATATGTAGGATGAAGGAGATCTGTGTGCAGTCTTCTTGGTGCTGTAAAAATCAGACATTCCAATAAGATCTGAAATCTGTGGCCATGTAGAGGGTAATTTCTATAATTTCATGGTCTTTCTGAATAAGAGTCTCTGAACCAAATCTGGGAAAATAAGCTCAGAGCAAAGAATGTGTGGTGCATGGGGCAGGCATTACATCTAGACTGGTCATTTGTGTACCTTCAGACACCCCAATGTCCTCAAATATCAATTTTGTAAATATTTTAATGAATAAACAAGAAATGAGAAATCTGCCTTCCTCACAGCTGACTACCATCTTCCAATGATCTTTATTTCCAATAATGCTTAGTAGTTCTTAGTTTTCCAAGGAACAATTTTAATATGGGCATAAGTTCCAGGTTGGGAAACAACAGGAATGGATGCCCACAGATTGTGATCAAAAAGTTAGATAGCAGCCATGACAGTATGATTGTATCTGGAATCTATATGCTAATAGGCAAGATTTTGATTTCACCCATCATGGATGCTATCTTATTTTTTTTAACTATATACTGTGTAGATATTTCTGACATTGGCTGAGCATTTGATGTATTGGGAACTTCTGAACCTCCCCCACAATATCTCTAATCCTCCAGCAAATGATTTTGAATTGAAATAATTATTGAGAAGTACCTGAGAAAGGTGGTTGAATCCCTATGTTATTTAGTGCATATTTTTCTACAAGGATTGTATTCACATGGTTACAATCAACATTCAGTGGAAATAGAACATCATGCATTAGATGGTGTGCGCCACGTAGAAATCGGATGACACCTCTCCCACCAGAGGCATTATATTCTAAACAGATAAGGCACATCAGAAGAAAGATTGGAAGCAATGGATCATCTCATCTGAAGGAAACTTGGAAGTCATCTGATCCAATCACAACTGAATTCATGATTTATAATGCATGATATAACTACAATATTCTTGATAGATGGCTCTTGTTTAATAAAATGCTAAATGTAACTGAGTTATTAAGCTACAATTCATTCTAGCTAGGAAAAAAAATACTCTGATCCTTATAACTTTCAGGTTGTGTTTGTCACTGTACCTACTTTTTAAAAAAAACAGGCCTTCATTCATTCATACAAAGCAGGGGTAGGCACCCCAAAAAAATCTCTTCAATATTTTAAGCAAGCAATTTCAACTGTAAGAAATATTGTTAAGAAATAGAACTTAGATTAATTGGAATAGTCTAGAAAAATATCCCACAATTGCCATAAAACTGGTCAGATTTGTAAAGCAGAACTCACAGATCACTGAAAATCAGCTGTTGAGAAGTTTAGCTGATACCAGATTATTTATTTGCTGATTTACAATAGAGCACTGCTTATGTAAGAATTATTTGCTTAGGAGAGCTGTTGGAAATAAATATTTTCTGAAATGTAGTCTGAAAAGGCAGTCTAGGGTATGCTATAGAAAACTTTGATAAGCCTGAAAATATTTTGGAAATAAATACTTTGAGTTGATGAAACAAAAATTGAATTGTTCCTCAACAACACAAGATATATTTGGAGAAAAAAAGACCATCAATTTATAAGAAAATAGTGTCTTGCTGGTTGTTATGCTCCAGTGTAGTTATGCTACACTTTGGGTTTATGTATCAGCCAATGGCAAAGAAGTTTGATACTTTAGCAAGTGAGTCTCCATTTGGAGAAATATATCTCTAAATTGGGCATGAAATACTTACAGAAAAGGAAAATAATGGTTTTGAAATGGCCTTATAGTCCCAATACATGATATTATTGCAAATCTATGGGAAAATCTCAGACATGCAGTACATACAAAGAAACCTAAGAAAAGTTCTGAACTAGATGATTTCTGCAAGGAACAGTGAGAAAAATTATCAATAGGAAGACTCTTAAGGAGAAAGAGGAAACATGAAAACTATTGTTTCTATCGAAGGAGATGTTGCAAAGTACTGGTTGAAGCAATGTCCAAGTACCTCACTACAATAGAAACACTGAGGGAGGAGGGGAGACAGTTAAATGAAGTGAGTGAATGCCGCGATGATACACAAATTTGTGAACATCTATGGATATAGGCATGTAGTTATATGTTTGGTATAATGGTTAAGGTACTTATTAGAAATTCAGAAATGATGAATTCTAATCCTGCCTCAGACACAAAGTAAGCTAGGTGTTCTTAGGTCATTGATTTTCCCTCAGCCCTAGGAAGGAGGCAATGGCAAATCATATCTGAAATCTTGCCAAGAAAACTGGAGGAACTTGTTCGGGCACAGTGTCTCAAAGGTTTAACTATTTAACTATTAAAAGATCCTGTTTGGACAGACTTTGCAAATGATTACAAGATAATATGTTCATTGAGAATTGGTGAAGTTGTAATTCAACCTTTTTGGGAGGGGATTCAGCTGATAAAGTATACTGTGACAGGGGAAATGTGCCTTTGCCTATCTAGGTACTCTAAATTTTGTTATCTCCACCATAATACACACTTCTAAGTAGTTACTGAGAGACATGACAGGTGATAAAAGAGCAAGCATGGGTAACTCTACTGTTCTGAGGTAATTATTTTAAGATCTCTAGTCACAAACTCATGTCCTCTACTGTAACATCACTGATGTTCTGCTGGGGGAAGCATACATTGTTGTCACATGTACAAAATTATTAGAAGTGTGGCTGAGAGGCATGTTGGTAGACTGAAGTAAGAGGTAACGTTTTCTTTTTTGTAGACTTCTCTGTTCTCTGAGATTTACTAAAAAAAATGTGGAGAAATTAATAGTATTTCATATAGCAGGCACAAGAAATATATCTCTTCTCCGGATCATCACAGCCAAATATACCCTCAGATGAGTTAGAGAAATATTTCTGATAAGCAGTGCTGTTTTCTTATAACTTTTCTTTTGCTTTTGATTTGCCTGATGTCACCAGTGTCATTCCTATCCCTGTTCACTTTGCCATGCAAAGCAAAATGTTCTACAGTCATGTCATCTAAACTTGATTTCTCCTCTCTCCCAGATACTACAAGGACCAAGAAGAGTCATGAAAAAGAGGGCGTGGAATACAACTTTGTTTCAAAACAGTCATTTGAGATTGATATACAGCACAACAAGTAAGCTTTGCTCTGAGATTCTGGGGGAAATGGAAAGTATGTCCCTTCTTGTATTAAGCCCTATTCATGTCATGTAGCCTCTGAGAGTCTAACTAGAGTAGCTGTCCTTTGCTGATAAGAAATTTTAATTTCATGGGTAGAAGAGCTTTGACAAGCGTATTTTATCTCAGTTTGGATCTACAATAAAAGGGAAGTTCTATTTGGCTGTAAATGTTCTCCAGATTGGGATGGAACCAAAGAGAGAGCTTATTAAGGCTGGGTTTGTTTTCTTAATATGTTGTATTAATTGTATGCACTTCTGTGCTACATTTCTGCCAGTTTCTCAACACTTCATAAAATTAGACTGTGTTCTGTGATAATCTAAGATATTTTCTTGCCTGAACTTCCCTAGTTTACCATTGTTTGGAAGGGGAAGGGGAGGAAACTGAACAATCCTTTTAGTACACAAAATTGAAGACCTGTGCTCCATACTTTTTTTGGTACTCCAGGTATGCTGGAATTGCATTCCCCAGGAGATACATGCTAAATAAAGGTTCTAGGACATGAAATTGCAACATGTCCAGAGTGCTGGAGATCACTACTTTAAGGATCAAGCAATACCATAGGCTGAGGGTATTAAAAGGCCCTTCCACATGCTAATGCTAAACAGATCAGAGATTAGTTTTACATTAGTTTTGACTTCAGAATGCTATAGTGTTTGTGTTGTGTTTGGGAAAATAACTAGATGTCTCTCTAGATGAAATATTTCTTTTCTTTTCTTTTTTTTTGCTTTCTATGCATTTACTCTTTGATGAAAGTGAAATGTTCAAAAAGAGTCATCTCTTTTAAATCTTGTGGCCTGAAGCAAATTATTAAAAATATAAAAGAAAAAGACAAAGTAAACAATTTTATGCTATAATCAACATTTGACACATTTGCAGTCTCTTTTGAGGTTGGTGTTCTGTTTTGTTTTTTCTCATTTAATTCCCTCACAATTTTCAGGTTTGTAGAACATGGAGAATATAAGGAAAATCTTTATGGGACAAGCCTGGAGGCGATACAGTCTGTCATGTCTAAAAATAAAGTTTGCCTCGTGGATGTTGTGCCTGAGGTAAATTAACATTAAAAAAAAACACGGTGCTTCAGATTTGCTTTTCAGTTTAGGGTCCATCGTAACCATAGACAACGTATGGCCTTTTAGAAAGAAATTAGCAGTGTGTAGCAGAACAGTAACAAATAACAGAGGCATTACAAGTTAATTTCCTCGTGGAAATAGGCTGTGTTATTTTTACATGTGCCTTGTATCATATATTTTTATAATGTTTCTGTCAGTGGGCACTGATACATTCATCACTGTCTCCTGATTCTTGATTACCCCAAGATGTCTGGTTGATACCTGTCTGCCCATCTGGATTTGGAAGTCTCACAGAATTTTAGCCCTATTAGTCTTCTGTGGTGTCTCTCATGTGGACTTGGGAGTATTTAGCCCATGTACCAGGGATGTCAAACTCACATTATTACGGCTTCATCACATGACATATCACAGCTTTTTCTCCGTTCGCTAAACTGGGTGTTAAGTGTGGCCAGCCCGTGATGCATTCAGCCTGCAGGCTGCAAGTTTGACAGTCCTGCCATATGCTGTCCAGATGTACCTGAATATGCCAATTACTGGGCTGTGCTGTTCAGTATATGTTGTTCCTACCTGCAACCTATACATGACACAATGTGTTGGACTGTCTCTGAGGCCTATTTATATAATCTGCACCTATAATATCCAAAATAAATATAAATAAATAACATAGGTAGTGTCTTGGATTCTACATTATCTTTCTTTCCATATTAATCTTTTATTACTTTTAATAACTGCTGCATTTGGTTGGAAATGCAGAATTGGGTACATTTTCAATAGAATTCAGTTGACTATCAGTTGACTAATTATCATTTACTATTTAAGTTGAACAATTAAAAATACTTCAGATGGTTTCAAAAGATATTTCATTCACCACTAGGCTTTTCTCCCAGATATTTTTAACTTTTATTAATTTATAGTCCTTTTTATCCTGCAGTGTATTCATGGTGGTATTTATCAATAGAGTGCCACTTTTATTATAGTTACATTTATATTATAAAGCAATATTACAACAAAATTCAAGATTTCTTGAAAAATTCAGTCAGGCCATCAAATCAAGAGAAATGATGACAACTTCTTTCCTTTAAGAAATTGTAGCCACAGATTTTCTGTTTTGCATCTTTCTGCTTCCAGGCAGTGAAGCACTTAAGGACAGCAGAATTCAAGCCCCATGTGGTCTTTGTAAAGCCTCTTGTTGTTGAAAAGAAGAAGAACACACCAGCCTCTCTGCTGACAGAAGACATCTTTGTCCCGCTTGTAAGTATTTTGTATTGAACGGATGGTTTCATGTGAGGAGCTTATGGATGGGCAACATTTACCTCTGCTGAGGGCTATCTTCCCTGGAAGGTCATCTGTGTACAATACCAGAAATTGATCAGAAGGATGCGGTAGCTATGCAGTCCAAAGTGAGTATGGGATCACCTATTTTTCATTTTCTTTCTAATGTTATTTACTTCTTTGGATTCTCCTTGGATCCTCATTTTCTCTCTTCTGTTGCCCTTGATTTATGCAGTTCAATATCTGTTTTTCAAAATCTGCAAGATGGGGGGCACAGTGTCGTAATCGAAATTCCAGGCCTTTTGTACATGTGGCAGTATTCCATGCATATACAAAAGGGGTGTGACTTGGATCTTGATGCTACGCTCTTCATCTTGAGATTTTGTTGCATGTACTCCATGGATATCTCTGACTATATCTTTTGTGATAACCCATATTCTCTCAAAATAACCCAAAACATACATTAAAGTCCAGTAATGCCTTCAACTTAATTTCACTGTTTTATTACGCACAGTTTAAAGTCACAAAAGTAAATAATGAGGCAAAAAGAAAACCAAAACAAACCGCATTGNCACAAAAGTAAATAATGAGGCAAAAAGAAAACCAAAACAAACTGCATTGACAAGAGTTCCGAAGCAAGCCAAGATAATTAATCATATATTCCAGGAAGATAAACGAGGAGAGTCCATGGGAAGAACGCCAGCAAAGATAAACCTCTTTCAAAGAAAGCATTAAATTTTGACTCCAGCAATTCTGACTACAGTTACAAACTTATATACATAGCTCCCAGCTGCAAGCCACAAGGAGGATCATGGTAATCTCCTTCTGAGTAGACCTCACTTTTCCCTGATCCTCTCCTCTCTGTGTAACCTAGGATGGATAGGGGATGGGCCTGGATCCTCCTCTAATTGCTCAGCTGGCCTCTGCCCTTCCCCAGCCTCCTCCACCACCTCTGGAGCCACACTCGCACTCCCTGTTGGCAGTTCCTCCTCTTCCTCAGAGTCAGTCTCCACCAGGGGCATGACAGTAAGATGTTTTTTGAAAGCTACTAATCAGTTTTCAGTATTGTTCCTTGAAAGCTACTAATACACATGACATGGTTTGGTTAGGTTTTAATTTGCATTTCAGGTCCATTCTACAATAAGTATATATTTATTGTCTCTCTGTGTTTGGGAGATACACACATACACATCCATGTATATAATTTATCTAAGGTAAAATTGACTTACATTTCATTCCAAACTATTTGAATAATTTAGTATCCATTTGTTCTTAAATTCCTTTTGATTATTACCGAATAGAATTGATACAGACTAAAATGCAAATGCCAGCTTTTTTCTGTTTTGCCATGATAAGCCTACATGTATGGGCAGCAAGGTTTGTGGAATGTAAGGCAATGCGTGTCTGAGGCTAAAGTCAAGCACATTTGTGCCTAATTCATTGGAGAAGTTGTTCAGGAACAGTTCACCTATGTGGAAAATACAAACCTTGTAATGCTGCCAAGATCACAGAGACCTTTGGCAATCAGCTGAGTAAATATTAGTCACGCAAGTTAGAACCGCCCTACTACAGTGACTTTAACTTATACAGCGAACCTCTGTAATAGTTCAGACAATCATGGAGGGAGCATCATACATGAAATATACTTGTTTGCTCTAATTTCTCAACTCTTCTGTTATTTTGTCTTCTCTCTTTGACCTGAGCTCTTTGGTTTGTGTGCACTTCTCTCAAAGCTTAGGTTGCATTTTCATAATGAAAGTATGATAGTTCTTTCCATGGTGCCACTTTTTTGTCATTCAGATATATAGACCAAACAAATAAACAGGAGAGCGTTTAAGAAATGTCTGTGACTTCTGCCATAATGTAACATAAACATAACAAAATACTATTATATTTTCTATGGAAGAATCATTTTTTCACAAGCACAAAGTTGAACAAAGAATTTCATTCAGAGCTCTCCAGCTGGAATAATCTGAAATTCCTAATGCATATACAGTATTACCCTAGTCACCTACTACATTTCCATACTGCTGTCAGTACCTTCTCTGTGTATGATGTACTGCTGGCTTAAATTAATCAGGTATTTCCAACATTATAGTTGAGATATGATTGAAGAACGTGTATGATGGAAATTTGAAAAACAGTCTGATAGGAAAATCTGCTAAATTAACACTTTTTAACAAATGAAAATGAAAACACTTTTTAACAAATGTGCATATGAATTTTTTAAATACTTTAAGGTTTTTAATTCCACATGTGTAAAATAAGTGTCTTTTATTCTTTAGAGTTTAGTAAGTTAGGAATAGTCTAACATTTAACTGTTGCATTCCTGTTTTTTTCCCCAGGTGTTTACACATTGCTCCAGTAAATTAAGCTACTTAACTTTTCTTCTCATAAAAAGTACGCAGTCAAATGGATACTTCCCTGTGTGAGGGAAATGGACGGTTTCTACATTTGAAAAATAAATAAGTACAATGGGAAGCAATGCAGAGATGATATCAAGATGAGCATTTGGTTTTAGTGGACTGCTGCTCACCTTATCCTTATGAAGACTAGAGGTGATATTCAACAGGTTCTGACCAGTTCTGAAGAACCGGCAGCAGAAATTTTGAGTAGTTCAGAGAACCAGCAAATACTTCCTCTGACTATAGATTTTACAGTATCCTTCCCCTGCAATGCCCACCAAGCCATGTCCACAAAACCGGTAGTAAAAAAATTTGAATCCCACCACTGGTGAGGACAACTTTGTCCTCCTCATTCTTCTCCTATGCCTTCTCAGATGTTTGCAGAGACAGATACCCTGTCTCCTTTTCTGAATTATCTCACTTGGTCCTAATGCAGCCCCCTAATTTTTTTTTCCTTATCGGACCTTCATAACTAGATGAATGATGATTGCAGGAAAAAATGTTAAACTTTCAAAGAATCAGAGGAATACTTTTGTCCCCAATGTATGACTCCATTTCTCCCATTCAATTCAATCTCAACTTCCCCTTCTCCAAGATGACATTGTGCCCATATTGCAACACTTTGTTTTTAAACTGCAAAAAAAAAAAAGAAAGAACTATTCCAGTTAAGGATGCTTAACCCAATCTGGGCAAAAACTGAAAGAGGATCTGCCAGGAGTTGTAAAAGTTAAAGAGAGTAATCAGGTTCTACAATGAGTGGGAAAATGTGGAACAAAGAAGGTTTATTGATTTAACAGAAAATAGTTGGTTCAACCACAAGGTTATAGGAAAATGGCATCCACTGATCAGCTAAAAAGAGAGCCACCTGGAAGCCAAGTATGAAATGGTTGTACAGGTCACTTACCAGCTCCTGAAGGGGTGGTTCTGCCAAGCACTGCAGCCACTTGGATGTAGTGGTGTCACTAGATTGGAATGAAGCACTACTGATATTTTGAGAGGCTTAAGATGATTCAGGTTGGAAAACACCACTTTTGAAATGCATTTGGAAATCTTAGGCATTGGCTACATTTACAATGGACTGGGAATAGGAGAAGGATGGCCTCAGTAGTATCTGGCCTGTAGTGTTGACAAACAAGCAGAAAGGGTATAGTTGATGATCTACCTGAGAACCAAGAAACAAAGATATATAGTGCCACCTTTAGTGGAGTTTTGTGTCCATCTTAGTGGTTTAAAAAAAAAGTGCTTTCAAGTCAGTCTTGACTTCTGAACACAACCTAGAATAGTCCATGTAGTTTTTCTGGCAAGAGTTTTGGAAATGGTTTGTCATTGCCTGCTTTTTAAGGCTGAGGAAGAGTGACTGGCCAAAGGTCACAAAGCTGCTGGCTTTACGCCTAAAGTGAACTTGAACTCATGGTCCTAGTTTCTAGCCTGATGCTTTAACTGTATACCAAACTTATACTAACTGTCCCATTTTGAATTATGTATGTCTTTCCCCAGCATTCTGTCATTATGTAAAATAAATACTGTAGTATGCTGTAGAGATATAGATAGAGATTCTAAGATCTGATTTTTTTACTGTTATTGGCAATTGTTTGCATCACCAAAAGCCCTTAATGCCCGTTACACTGGAAGATCTTTATCTTCTTACCATTATTAGTATGTAACTGGAAAATAACTAGTTTACTATATCCCAAATTGACTACCAGTCTGATTTACTTGGTCATCACATCTTAGAATACATCAATTTGCCTGCTAACCAATCTAAAACCAGCAAGCTCCTCATTCCGCTAGAGCATTCATCCTCTTCAAAGTTAAAGCTAGTTATTTAAATTAAAGTCTCCCCATTCTAGATTTATTCCTCATTGACTCTATACTTATATAATTAAAGCTAATGTAAGTAATTTAAACATTTAATTTATTTAATGGCATTGAGGAAAGTGTTTAAGGTCAAAGGAGACCTGAGGTCTTAGAGTCCAGCTAAAATGAATTTTCAGACCGTGATTTCGTTAGTTAGGTGTCATTGTAAGACTAATGATCAAAGTCTTAAAGAGAAAGCAGTGCCACTTTCCTTAGCAACTCAGAACTATGTTGGATTATTCTAAAAGTATTTAATAGAGACAAGAACAGATGTGGTGCTTCTGCCTTATAACTGTAGATTTATTTCAATATACATTTTCCCATTTTACTTCACTGTTGGTATTCATACCAATATAGCTCTGGGTTTTGACCGTGTTTATAGATTGTGCCATGTCATATTTTGTTTTAACCATTGTTATTGAATAAGGCAGATCTGAACCCAGATAAAATACTAACATGAACCATTACTTTATAATCCAAAATGGTTGAGTTCATTCAATGTAGATCAAAACCAAGCAAATCTGTTATGATCCAGTATAGACTATTATTTCCCTAAAATGCTGAGTAGAAATCTCATCCTTGACTTAGAACATCTGTGTGCTGGTGCTTCTGCTGGTGCTTACTCTGCTGGCACTACTCCTGGTGCTGGTGCTTCTGCTGGTGCTTACTCTGCT
>BHFT01072446.1:0-13377 GCA_004320025.1 Laticauda laticaudata
TGTAAGCAACACCAGAATGTTTCCTTTCTGCCTTCCTTACAGGATTAGGCCAGGAATTTCTTCTAACAACCGGTTCTCCGAACAGCTTCGAATGTTAACAACTGGTTCTAGCGAATAGGTGTGAACCTGTAGAATCCCACCCCTGGTCCTTTCCAACTCTGTTAATCTGAACCAATCCCCCTTTTTTATGTGGTTCACATAACAGGTAGGACTTCCTTTGAACACTTTTTTGACTGCACATCCCTGTCTCTTGCAAATGAATTAAAAAAAAAAAACACTGAAAAGCTGGAGGTGATTCACATTAAATTAAAGAAGAATTTATAGCATAGTCCAAGGGTTGATGAATTATGATGGTGGTGATTTAGATTTATTATAGCTGTCTACTGCATAAGACATCTTGGTGAAATTGCAAGGGTTTTTTCTCCCTTTCCTGTTGAATTTTGACAGTGAGAATTGCGATAAAGCATTAAAAAAAGCCATCTAGGTCTCCCTTTGAATCTCCAATCAGGAGACACAAACTTCTGTTAGCCTTCCTGCACAAAAGCATTCTTATCACGGTGAAAAGAAGAATGTTTTAGGGCAGGGGTCTCCAACCTGAGCAACTTTAAGACTTGTGGCCTTCAACTCATGGAATTCCTCAACTTTAAAACTTGTGGCCTTCAACTCCCAGAATTCTTCAAATTTAAGACTTATGGCCTTCAACTCCCGTAATTCCTCAGCCAGCTTTGCTACCTGAGGAATTCTGGGAGTTAAGGGCCACAAGTCTTAAAGTTGCCAAGGTTGGAGACCCATTTTAGGGTGTCCTGCTTTTCAGAAACTTTGACATCAATGGTTCAGGGTGGGATAAGGAACTTTCTGAAGGCTGCTGGGCTGGGCTTCAGATTCTGTGGGTGGCCAGGGCCACAGTGGATGACAGATCATGCCAGAAGCCACATTCTCTTAATTTTTTTCTTCTTGAGTTTGGTGCCATGGGGTTTCTTTGCTTACTTTAGGTTTTGTGCTTCCAAGAAACCATATCAAGGGTAGCACACTAATCCATCCCAAAATGGATACAGATGATTTCAGGTTGCCCATCGTGGTTTGGGTTAAGGTTTTAAATCCCCTCCTCTTTGTAGCGTCTTCAGTTCAAACCTTGCCCAGCAAATTCTGCAGGGAAGACATGAGAAGGGCCAATCATTTGAACGGCTCCAAAAAATATTTTCCAACCGATTCGGGAAAGCCACAGTCCCAATTCCCCCCCCCCCCCCCCCNCCCCCCCCCCCCCAGGTCTGGTTCTTCACAAGCTTATGTTTGTTTCTCTTTTATAACCATCCACCCTCGCTCCAAATATTATTCTGTCATTTTCTCACGGCTCCTCTTCGAGTCAGGATTTCCCGCCTAGCTCATTACCTTTCGCCAGCCTACAAAAATTAAAACATTCATAATCCGGTGTAGCTTTATGACTCCACTCATTAAGTTTCGCCAGCCCGCAAAAAAATAAAAATAAAATAAATTAAAACCTTCATCCCAAGCAACTAGCTGCAAATCGATGAACGGCGCATTAAAAACAGAAGAGGGAAATAAAATAGACATGGTGTGTTGTTAGAAGCAGGAAGTGCCTTTTCACCTGCAACTTAAAGCAGCCGTGCTTATGTGTGTGTATGTGTTTGTGCGCGTGCATGCTTGTGTGGGGATTCACATTCTTATACTGTTTGCAGGACAAGCTCTTTCAAAGGTGCCCCGCAGGGTTAAGAAATAACCCTGCCAGACCAAGCAAAGAAAGATGAAGTTTATCTTATCTGTACCCCAACACTGGCCTGAGAGAAAGCATAAACATTCCCCTTCTCTCTCTCTCTCTGATGATCTTATCAGGTCCCACTTTCTTGGCGTCGGAAAAATAGCTTTCTTGGGATCCTCATCCAGCTAAGTCCTAATTGGTGGGGCAAGCATACCCCCTTGTAAGGCAATAGCCGACCTTATCTGCATTTCTTGGGTGGGAAGGGGGAGACAGCTCCAGGGTGGAGGAAGGAGGCCCCCCTACAGCCAGCCCCCACCTCACCAAATGGAAAGGAATTTATTCTGGACCCTTGGGTGGAAATCTTCTTCCTCTTGTGGGTTTTTTTTGGCCTCTCTGTAAACATACACAAGCACACCCCACCTACAAACACATCAACTGAAGACACGGAAAGGCGGATATATCCCAAGATCCCTCCCTTCTGAGATTGACATCTGAGCAGAATTCTGGGTTTTCTCCCGCCCCTTCCAAACGTTTGAAGTCGAAGCCTCTAGAGCAGTGATGGCTGACTTCTTCCACATTGCGTGCCAAAAGTGCGCTCACATGCACTGCTCGCATGCCTGCACCCATGATGCAATGCGCATGTGATTCCCCCTGCACATGAACGCACGGCCCCCTGCGTGCGCACTGCACACCACTGTGCATGCGTACACATCTCCCACGTGCACGTCTTCTGCTGCACATGCGCAGCAGATACCTGACAATCAGCTGGTGGGCAGGCAGTGCTCACACATGCACAGTGTGGCTCTTCTGGCCAGGGGTGGGATTCAATTTTTTTAACAACTGGTTCTGTGGGCGTGGCTTAGGTGGTGGGCATGGCTTGGTGGTCATGTGACTGGGTGGACATGGCTTGGTGCTCATGTTATTGACTGGGCGTGGCCAATTCAATATCACTCACATCAAGGCACACATCTCCTCGCCTGGCCTCTCATGACTGTGGGGATGCTGCAACAGTCGTAAGTGTGAAAAATGGTCATAAGTCACTTTTTTCAGTGCCATTGTAACTTTGAATG
This sequence comes from Laticauda laticaudata, assembly GCA_004320025.1. Taxonomy (NCBI): domain Eukaryota; kingdom Metazoa; phylum Chordata; class Lepidosauria; order Squamata; family Elapidae; genus Laticauda; species Laticauda laticaudata. The sequence goes on from BHFT01072446.1 coordinate 2,788, forward strand.
CTCCCTCCACACAAGCAAAGTACCAGCAAAGGAGGGAAAAAAAACTCCAGAGAAGTTCCAGAGACAGGAAGTCTAGTCCTGCCAAGAATGTAACAAGGGTTAACGGAGAGGCAGTTTCTGGAAGCAACACCAGAATGTTTCCTTCCTGCCTTCCTTACAGGATTAGCCCAGTAATTTCTTCTGACAACCGGTTCTCCAAACTACTTAGAATGCTAACAGCCGGTTCTAATGAACAGGTCCGAACCAGTAAAATCCCACCCCTGAGTTTGCTATCAAGGCTCTAGAGCTTGGAAATTATCTTCCAGTTAGTTAAATTATGCAGGTTTTGATGTCTCATCCGGAAAAGATTCTGCCCTGTCACCGGGTGGGAGCTAGGCTGGGCCAATAAACCGAGATCGGATCCTGAGCAAGCCAAAATCTGGAAGATGGGCAGATGGAAGGGTTATTTTCCCAGCCAAAGAAAACCCCTGATGGCCGCTCAGGGTCAGAAAAAGATTTTGCCTTGGCGAGCCCCCTGGGCTGCACAATTCCTGCAACGCACTCTGTTTATGCACAAAATTTGCTGCTCTTGCAAAATGCAGCAGCGACGATGCTGCTCACAATGTGGCTCCATGGCATTATTGTCAAAAGACCTCTGCCCCCAATCAAGTTGTCACCGGGCTGAGCAACACGAAGGCAATCAAAGCAATACGTGCTTGTACACGTAAGTACATGCACGTACATACAAACTGTATACGTACATGCAGTCCTCCATTTACGACCCCAACTGAACCCACAATTTCTGTTGCTAAGCAAGGCAGTGGTGCAATGAGTTTTTGCTCCCTTTTATGACCGTTCTTGCCACAGTTGTTCAGTGAACCACTGCAGTTGTTCAGCTAGTCACGTGGTTGTTAAATCAATCTGGTTTCCCCACTGGCTTTGCTTGGTCAGGAGGTCCCTCAAGGTAATCCCACTGCAACCGTCGTAAATATGAGTCAGTCACCAAGCATCTGAATTTTAATCACATGAGCATGGGGATGTTGCAAGTGTGAAAAATGGTCGTGTCACTTTTTCAGTGCCATTGTAACTTTGACAAATGGTTGTGAGGCAAAGACTACTTGTACCCACATCTGATCCAGAGGTGGTATTCAACTGGTTCTGACTGGTTCTGGAGAACCGGTAGCAGAAATTTTGAGTAGTTCAAAATGGGTCTTCTTTGGTTGCCCTGCAGAGGAGAATGGAGCTGGAAAGCAGGTTCTTTTGTTGCCCTGCACAGGAGAATGGAGTTGGAAAGCAGGTTAGTGGGATGGGAAGGGAAGGGGGATTTTACAGTATCCTTCCCCTGTCACACCCACCAAGCCACGCCCACAGCACCGTAGTAAGGGGTGTGCATAAATGCACAATTGTGCCTACCGTCCCTGTCCTATTGTCTCCATTTATTCGTACCTATTTCCTGTATTCTTATTCATGTTTATACTTATACCTATTATCTTGTAAGCGACTGACAAATCAAACGAACAAACAAACAAATAAATAGGTGGTATTTTTTTTTAATCCCATCCATTAAGAACTGCTGGAGCCTTGAAATTTGTGGTTGGAAACCCAGCTGCTTGGCTCCCATTCACATGGCACCAAGCCAAAGAGTTTGGGGTTCATTCTTGAGAACAAAGTTAGGCCAGTATTATCATCGAGGTGCCTGATGAAAAGATTTCCTTTGCTTTAGAACCTGCCACTCTACCCAATGTCCGTTATTTTACATCTTTTAATTTTTTATTTTGTATTGGAGAGTAGTATAAAAGTCCATTAGGTGTCTAGTAGCACCTTTTCTGACTAATAAATGTTATTAGAAGACAGAAGCTCTGCCTTTTACAAAAAATTACAATAACTGGAAAAGGTACCACCCATCTCCTGATTTATTTATTTTTTTGCCATCCCAGTCTAACTCAGCTCTCCTCTTACAACAGGTCACAGAGTAATTGTTTGAAGAAATAATGGGAGAATGCAAGATGGATGGAATGAACAAAAAAGCAGGAGACAAATCAAATTATTACCACTAATAATAGCCACCATCCTCCTGCTTTCTATCAGCACATGAGCAGCTGCCTCTTCATGAGTGATTTTAAAAATGAAGGCCACTTTATATCCAAATTCTTCATGGTTTGGTCTTTTCAGCTCCTGCGCTTGTGCTTTCTATACTAATATTATAAATGAATCTTGGCAGTGCTCCCCAAACCAGCAGCATATCTTGAAAAACGATTTCCTGCTCCTTTATATTCGACACTCCCCCCTCCTCCCTTGCAATCAAACAAAAGTCCAAGAAGGAAGAAGGAAGCAGATAAAAATCATGGAGAAAATTCTTCCATCTCCTATCATGAGGGGGATAGCGGCAGCTTTCAAGGACCAATTGAAAAGACAATTTCTCAACAACCCAGAGTCTCAGCTGAAAAAGAAAGTCAATGCTATTTTTTTGATATTCATAACACATTTGCATTAAGCTCCCCCCCCCAAAAAAAACACACAAGTTCTAGACATGTGTTTTCCCAGCAGCGAAATCTTATCAATTTAAAATGCAAGAAAATCAATTCTTCACTGCTGCTTCTCTCGCCCTGTTAATTTTGCACAATCCTCGCTCAGCAATTTTTTTATTTCAGCCACAGTCTGTCACTGCCGGCTCTTAACTCCAGAGTTACTATCACAACCGGCGCTGAAAAGTTAGCTTTACGGAGCCACTCCATGGTAATTAAGTCTTTGCTGTACAAACACGGCTGGCACCAGACACATCACCATTTGGGAGCTATTTCCAAGAGGGAGGGAGGACCAGTTTTTGAGACACTGGAGGGGTGTGTGTTTATTGCCAAATTGTCTGCTGTGTGTGTAGGGCAAACAGACCTCCATCCCCCAAACTGATACATAAGAAAGGGAAAATCATAAGCCACGTTCTGCCTCCAGGAAATGGAGCTCTTCAGGACAAAGGTAGCATCTCAGCATGCTGGAAAAACAGTGCTAAAACAAAAATGTACCTTCTGGCTAGGATTTCCAGAGGTTATAGCCAATTCCACTCTAAGTAGCCCTCACCAACCTGATGCCATCTCGAAAGCCTGGAATATAAATTATATAAATTCTCAGGTGGCACAGACCAGAAGAGACACCAACTTGGCAAAGGCTGGCTAAGACCTGGGCACCGGTAAAAGTGGATACACACCATTAAGAGAATAGGAAAGCAACCTAGGTATGGCCGGAGTCACTTGCTTGTGAGATGGGTATATTAGATGATAGATAAGATAGATAGATAGATAGATAGATAGATAGATAGATAGATAGATAGATAGATAGATAGATAGATAGATAGAGACTGATGGTAGATATAGATGATACATAGATAGACAGTGATAGGTGATAAATAGATGATAGAGATAGATAGCTAGGTAGGTAGATAGACATAGATTGGTGATAGATAAATAGATAGATAGATAGATAGATAGATAGATAGATAGAAAGAGATAGAGAGATACATATAGATTGATGATAGATATGGATGATATAGATAGATATAAATAGATGATAGATGATAGAGAGCTAGCTAGACATAGATAGATAGATAGATAGATAGATAGATAGATAGATAGATAGATAGAGAGAGAGAGAGAGAGATTGATTATAGATATGGATGATAGATATAGATAGATGGATGTTAGATATAAATAGATGATAGATAGATGGTAGATGATAGAGATAGAGACAGCTAGCTAGACATAGATAGATAGATAGATAGATAGATAGATAGATAGATAGATAGATAGATAGATAGATAGATATAGAAGATAGATATAAATAGATGATGGATGGATGATAGATACAGACATAGAAACAGATGGCAGAGAGATGGGCGGTGAAAAAGTTTAATAAGTAAATAAATGATAAACAAAAACAAAATAAAGTAAAATAAAATAAAGATCAATTCTCCTGCAAGCGCATCCTGCTTGTTGGATGTTCTCCAGACACATGCATGCTGTTTCCTGGACAATAATATGAAAAAGGAATACATTGTCAAAACATTCTGGGATGTTTTCCAATTTTCCAATCCAGCCTCCAGCCTGGGGTTATTCTGGTAGATCCCCTCCAAGCATAACCCAGGTATGATCTTGCTGAGCTCAGCCAAGCTCAGCCAAGGCTACCTAGATACTGGTGTCCTCCTGACCCTTTGCCCGTGGCAACCTGAAATTGACTCCCAAAGAAATAGATAGGTAAAGGTAAAGGTTCACCTCGCACATACGTACTCGTTGTTCCGGCTCTAAGGGGCGCTGCTCATCTTTGTTACAAAGCTGAAGAGCCAGTGCTGTCCGAAGACGTCTCCGTGGTCATGTGGCCGACATCACTAAATGCCTTCAAAGGCGCACGGAACGCTGTTCCCTTCCCACCAAAGGGGTCCCGATTTTTCTACTTGCATTTTTTACCTGCTTTCGAACTGTTAAGTTGGCAGAAGCTGGGACAAGTAACAGGAACTCACTCTGTTATGCAGCACTAGGGATTTGAACCGCCAAACTGCTGGCCTTTCTGATTGACCTCCAGACCCTTGGGAGGATGAAAAATGCCCCTCCTGGAAGTACCAGAAGTCTGGAAAGGGGCCTGTTTCCAGCTTCCGGTGGGTCTCCAGAGCCCAGGGGAGGCTGTTTTCACCCTTCTAGAGGCCTCTGGATCCTTGGGAAGGCAAAAATGGCCTCCCCCAGGCCTTGGAGACCCACTGGAAACTGGAAAGAGGAAATTCTGGTAGGCCACACTCCCCATGGCCATGCCTACCCAACAACCAGGCAACGAACCAGTTGCTGGGATTTTTGAATCCCACCCCTGGGGGGGGGGGGGGATTTAATGTGCCCATTGNGGGGGGGGGGGGGGATGATTTAATGTGCCCATTGTTCCTGCACCCCAGTTCTGCTATGGCCCCAGGAGTTGGGGATCCCTTCCCTTATTTAGTTGTTCCCTGACATAGTTTTTAAGTTTTTAATATTATGTACAGTGTTCCAGGTCCCAACACATCAAAACTTCCCTCTCTCTCTCTGAAGAGTTTTCATGTTTTGAGCCTTTTTATCAATTTCCCTAGGGGACACGGTGGCTCAGTGGCGAAGACGCTGAGCTTATTGATCAGAAATGTCGGCAGTTCGGCGGTTCGAATCCCTACATTGCCGCATAATGGAGTGAGTTCCCGTTCCTTGTCCCAGCTTCTGCTAACCTAGCAGTTCGAAAGCATGTAAAAAATGCAAGTAGAAAAACAGGAACCCCTTTGGTGGGAAGGGAACAGCGTTCTGTGCGCCTTTGGTGTTTAGTCCTGCCGGCCATGTGACCATGGAGACGTCTTCGGACAGCGCTGGCTCTTCGGCTTTGTAATGGAAATGAGCACTGTCCCCTCGAGGCGGAAACGATTAGCATGTCTGTGGGAGGGGAACCTTTACTTTTACCTATCGATTTTCTTAGCAGGGAATGTTTTTTTTTTCCCATAGCTCCTGAGCAATGGGGCAGATCTTTTCTCTCCACCCGAGTTGTCAGATGTGTTCAGTTCCCTGCTTATTCTTGTTATTCACTGTCGGATGTGAGAAGTTCATCCAGCAACTGCCAGCCCAGGCACCATTCGTGTATCTGGTGATTGCTTCCTCCGATGCTGGCTTGACCTACATTTGTCACTTCAAAAGCCCATCTCCCTAGCTTGCAGAAATCATTCTCCAGCTCTCCGCAACCCTGTTTTGATTTTACCATCCTGAATAATTTGCTGCCACAGGCAAACTGGGGCCATTTCCGCCGCTCACACTAAACTCCAAGCTGTTTGCAATAATACATCATGTTGCACAAATCCTGATGCAGATTTGGGAGACTGTAAGACAAGACGTCCAAAGCTCGGATTCCCCAAACACTATTCTGAGATACAACCCAGGTCTGCTGTCCCTCCCATCGCTATTGGGCACAGCCTTGGGCAGCATTGGTTGTACAGGAAGTCCTCAACTTACAACAGTTCATTTCGGGACCATTCAAATGTTACAACGGCCCTGAAAAAAGTGACTTATGACTGTTTTTCACAGTTATGACCTTTGCAGCATTCCAACTCAATCAAAATTTAGATCCCGGAATTATATCTTTTAGGGATAATAAAAAGGAAATACAACAGAAAGATAAAGTATTTGGTGTTACATATATTAAGAGCAGCAAGGATAGCCAATGCTGCAGTGTTGGAAGAAAGACTGCATATCATCCAAAGGCTTAGTAATTAAAAAAAATTATGAGTGTGCGGAAATGGATAAATTGACCATTGAATTAAAAGGAAAAGTAGACTCTGAATACTATGCAATATGGGGGAAATGGTACCATTGGATAGATAATAGAAACAATAAAAGAAAGCACATACAATAAATGTAGAAAGTATAGAAATAGAAAATATAGATTGTATTGGACATGATATGTAAATGCATAAAAAAATCTCATAGTTATGTTTCTTAAGTGATTGAGATATGTAAGAAAAAATCCAATAAAGTATTTCTAAAAACAATATTTTTTTTAGATGCTTGGCAACTGGTTCATATTTATGACAGTCACGTGATCCCTTTTTGTGACCGTCTGACAAGCAAAGTCAATGGGGAAGCCAGATTCACTTAACAACCGGGTTGCTAACTTATCCACTGCAGTGATTCACTTAACAACGGAAGCAAGAAAGGGGCAAAACTCACTGAACCAATGTCTCACTTAACAGCATAAATTTTGGGGCAAATTGTGGTCCTAAGTTGAGGACTATCTGTACAGAAGACAGAGAGGGAGGTGAAATGTTAAGCTCCTATAGGTCATCGTTGCTGGATGCAGCTGAGAAATTCGCAACAAAATCCCAAATCTGCTGGACAAGACAAGAGAAAAGCACCAAGAGGAGAAATCTCCTTCTAGCCAACCCTCCAACCTTGGGATGCTGGTGTCCCAATTCGTATTACTTGACTGCTCTGAAGAGCTGTTTCATTCTCAAAGACCTCCTGATGTCAACTCATAAAATACTTCTCTGATCTTTTTAGAGTTGCCAATAGAAAGGGAGGGGGGAGCAGTGCAGCTGCTTGCAAACCGAAAGTGCATTCCATAAATGTTTTCAAAGATAGTAACTAGGTGACCGAAGTTTCTGCCTTGCAAACATCTAACTGGAGAGCCTGATTGATGACTCTTGACTATGGATGTGTCCCATTGGAGAATATGAATTACGATACACCCAGGGGGTGGGGGGAAACCAGGGTCAAGGGTGACNGACCCCATAAAATGAAGTGAGAATATGAGCAGACTTACAAACGGCTTGCTGAGTGATCATTCAAACTTACAACAGCCCTGAAAAAAAGTGACGTTTTTATGACGATTGCAGTGTCCCAGGATCATGTGATCCCTTATGAAATCTTCTAATGAACAAAGTCAACAGGGAAGTCTGATGCACCGAGCAGCCACGTTACCAACTTAACAACTGCAGTGCTTCACTTAACATCGGTGGCAAGAAAAGTCATAAAGCGAGGCAACTCTCAATCCCACCTAGCAACAGAAACGGTGGGCTCAGTTCTGATCGTACATTGAGGACTACCTGTATCAAAATATTTTCTCCTATGTTTCCTCTTCACACATGACTTTTAAGTGGTCCTCTTGAAGAATTAGGGAGGGACATGATAGCAGTATTCTAGCATTTGAGGGGCTGCCACAAGGAAGAGGGAGGTAAACTCCAAAGCACAGAAGGCAAGACAAAAAGTAATGGATGAAAGCGCATCAAAGAGAGATTCAACCTAGAACTAAAGAGAAACTTCCTGATAGCGAAGACAGTTAACCAGTGGAACAGCTTGCCTCCAGAAGTTGTGGGTGCTTCATACCACTAGAGGTTCTGAAGAAGAGGATTGGTCAGCCATTTGTCTGAAATGGTTTAGGGCGTGGGTCTCCAACCTTGGCAAGTTTAAGACTTGCAGACTTCAACTCCCAGAATTCCTGAGTAAACATGACTGGAGGAGGAATTCTGGGAGTTGAAGTCCACAAGTCTTCAAGCTGTGAAGTTTGAAGAGCCCTGGTTTAGGGACTCCTGTCAGAGTGGACTAGAAGACCTCCAAGGTCCCTTCCAGCTTTTATTCCTATTTCTCTTCCCTTCTCTTCCATTCCATATTTTCTGTTCTGTTCTGTTCTATTCTATTTTATTCTATTCCATTCTATTCTATCCCAGTCTGGTCCATTCCAGTCCATATTTTCTATTCTGTTCTGTTCCAGTTCTGTCCTATTCCATTCTATTCCATTCCAGTTGAGTCCAGTCCATATTTTCTATTCTGTTCTGTTCTGTTACAGTTCTGTTCTATTCTATTCCATTCTATTCCATTCTATTCCAGTTCCTATTTTCTGTTGTTCTCCACCCCATCCCACCCCATTCCTACCCTGACAACAGGCCCTTGAATCCAGAGAAAAATTACAGTAATCTGGGATGAGTCTTCAGTGGTGAAATTGTCCTCCAATTATGGACCTTCAAGACTATAGATGGAAAACTCCCAAGTTTTCAGTCGGAAAATAAGTCACGCAAACAAACTGCTCTCTACTGCTGGCTAATTTCCTGCATCTCCATTTCTTTTTCCCCTTCATCAGCATTGTAACTTTACTATTTGATGTAAATGCTCTATTATGCATTGGGTGTATTTTATGGACTTTCCTATAATGGGTTACAGCCGCACGGCCATTGACTTACTACAGCTCTGCTTCCTTCCTGGAGGAAGGCAGATTTCAGAGCCCAAAGATACAAGGGATCCTTGACTTACAACCACAACGGAGCCCAAAATTTCTGTTGCTACGCAAGGCAGTTGTTAAATGAGATTTACCCCCCATTTTACAACTTTCTTGCCACCGTGCAAGATTCTGTTGCTACGCAAGGCAGTTGTTAAATGAGATTTACCCCCCATTTTACAACTTTCTTGCCACCGTGCAAGATTTAGGCTTGACTAGTCTAGAGAAAAGAAGGACAGGGGGGGGGGCAGAATAGCAGTATTTGAGTATTTGAGGGGCTGCCACAGAGAGGAGGGGGTCAACTTATTCTCCAAAGCACCAGAGGGCAAGACAAGAAACAACAGATGGAAACTAATCAAGGAGGGAAGCAACCTCTGGAATTAAAGAGAAACTCCCTAACGGGGAAGACAATTAACCAGTGGAACAGAAGTTGCCTTCAGAAGTTGTGGGTGCTCCATCACTGGAGGTCTTAAAGAAAAGACTGGTCAGCCACTTGTCTCAAACCCAAAACTTTAACCTTAGACTGTCTTTCATGGATCTCACCCCTTCCTAGGAGGTCTGTAAGGGGGCATGCATAAGTGCACCAACGTGCCTACCGTTCCTGTCCTACTGTCCCCATTTATTTGTATCCATTTCATGTAATCATAATCATATTCTAATTATATCTGTTATCTAATACACATTTGACAAATAAATAAAAATAATAAATAAATAAATTGTATAGGGTCTCCTGTTTGAGCAGGATCTCCAAGATCCCTTCCAGCTCTATTCTAATTCCAATTCCAATTCCAATTCTATTCATCTGCCTTCCCCATTAACTTTGCTGGTCAGAAAGTTGCAAAAGGGGATCACTGCAACCCTCACAAATGCAGGTGGTCTTCAACTTACAACCCCAATTGGATCCCCAAATGAGACGAGTCTTTTGTGAGAAATTGTCCTCTGATGATGAACCTTTAAAGGCTCTTGAAGTTCAACACCACATGTGAACCTTCACCTTCACCTGTGTGTGTGTGTGTTTAAAAACGCTTGTGCAAAGGACACTAGCACTTAGATTTATATACCGCTTCCCAGTGCTTCCCAGCCCTCTCTAAGCAGTTTACAGAATCAGCCTCTTGTCCCCAACAATCTGGGTCCTTGTTTTGCCCNAGGGCTTCCCAGGCGTCTCTAAGCAGTTTACAGAATCAGCCTCTTGTCCCCAAGAATCTGGGTCCTTGTTTTGCCCACCTCGGAAGGATGGAAGGCTGAGAAGGGAGGGAGGGAGGGAGGGAGGAAGGAAGGAAGGAAGGAAGGAAGGAATAGCAATACCACTTGGACTTATACAGCGCTTCCCAGGGCTTCCCAGGCGTCTCTAAGCGGTCGACAGAGTCAGGCTCCGGCCCCCAGCACCCTGGCTCCTCGTTTCCCCCACCTGGGAAGGACGGGAGGCTGATCTAACCTGGAGCCTGGTGGGATTGGAACGGCCACATTGCAGTTGCCTCCCCTGCCCGGGCACCCAGCTTTGGGGGAGGAAGAAGCGAGGTGGGACCCGGCTGTGCCAGCCAAGCTCCCCTTCTCGGCTGGCTCCGTCTCGGGCGAGACCGGGAGGGGCAGAGGGGCGCCCGGGCTTACCTGCCTGCGTCCGGCTGCTGCTGCCCGGCGGGCGCCGGGCTTTGCTCGCTTGGCTTCGGGGCTGCAGCCAGCCGAGCCTGGCGCCAGGGCGGGCGCCGAGTGACCCAGGGTTGGCGGCGCCCGCGGTTCCTCGCCTCGCTCGCTGCCCCAGCCCAGGCACGTCGGAACCCGCCCCTTGCAACCGGAGGGCGGGCCAGCCCGGCCTCGCCCCGTCTCGGGGGCTGCGGCGGCCTTTGCTCGGGGGGGGGGGGG
>BHFT01072460.1:0-12845 GCA_004320025.1 Laticauda laticaudata
ACCTTCCCCATCCAGGCACCGGTTCATTGAATGCCAACCGATGCCACCGCACACCAACAGATGCCACCCATGCCACAGAATTGCCACCCACGCCACAGATGCACCCATGCCTCACCTCGCTCAGCTTTCAAGACCAGACTCCACTATACTGCTCCTTCCTCCACCCCACAGCCAAGCCCGGCCTCAGAACATCTGTCCTCGGTATTCGGGGCTGCACCCATGTCCTGGAGAAGGGGCTCTCAACATCACAGGACTGAGCCCAGCTCTCTGAGAGCTTCTCCACACACGTCTCTGTTTGTCCTCTCGGGGCCAGGCACCCAATGGCACTCAGACAGCAACTCCAGCAGCAGCCACCCTCAGCACCTGGACCCTTCAACCCCTGACTATGGGCAAGCCTCAAGTGACTGAGAAGAGTGCCAGAGACTGGGCGCTACCTGTTGACTTTATTTTGCTTGGGACACTTTACTTGGGTCATTTTGCTTTTACAGTTTTGTTATTAATAAAGTTTATCGTTGCTTCACACATTGGATCAGTTCCTTTTAGTTAATAAAGTCTTGGTGGAACTTTTTAGAAATGGTTTAAGCCTTTGCATATTGTGGATGGGTAAGTCTAAGGCAGTGGGGATGGGCAGGGACTAACTGTGGGATGGTAATAGCTGTGGGATGGGTTAAGATAGGCATGGGATGGGTAATAGCTGTGGATTGGTTAGGCATACCTGTGGGATGTTGTAGATAGCTGGTTGGGATGGGTTAGGATAGCACAGTGGGATAGATAAACCTCCAGGCAGCATGTGGGACCTTGTATGGTCCCCTCCAGGTGCCACACCATGGCCCTTTATTATCAATAACAATTTAATCATTATCAACACATTTCAACATAATCACAACTCTTTGTTAAATGCCCTCTCATAGTTGGACACTCACATAACATGGCACAATTTCATCAATGTGTGAGACAGGATGAAGGAAGCATTCATTAAGCAATCTAATCTATCCTGTCCTGCCACTCCACTTGCTCCAGCTGGGGTTGCACCAGTGTTTTCAGGAGGTTGCGCTGCTTCTTCCCTTCACGTGAAGCTCTGTTTGCGGGCCCTTGCACCATCCACGCTGTCTATCAGGTTTGCCCTTGCCTCCATTCACCAGGCTCCATGTCCCATCTCCCTTGTTGGAGGTCACGAGCCTGTTCTGCAACACTGGGTAGCAAGGGTGCGCATGAGATTGTGCAAGATGCAGGCAAGCTTCCACAATGTTCCTCACGGTCTCTGGGCGATGCTGAATGGTGTAGAAGTACCTGGAACTGTGCCAGGATTCCAAAGGCCGTTCTCCACCACCGCCATTGCCTGGACAGCCTGTAGTAAGATCCTATCTTCCGTAGGCATCTTGGAAGTGTAGGAGCTTGTCATGGGTAGGTTCTGAGGAGAAGGGTCATCCCCCAATGATTGAAGTAGGGCACCATCTTGTGTTCACGTTGGGCAGGGGGTCTGGATCTGGGAAGCCCTGATGAGGTTGATTCCCAGCCCCCTTCCTTGAGGTCAACTGGCGTTGTATACCTGGGTATCTGAAATGACGCCATTGCCTGAAGCATGATGTACATGACTTGTAGTCAGCATTGACCATGGCGAAGAGGATGATGCTGAATGAAGCCCTTGTAGTTTGTGATAAGTGGACCCTGACTTGGCTGGAGTCTTGTAGGCCACGTGCTTCTATCTTTGCTCCAACGGTGGGGGAAGTTCCACTTCTGATACCAGACTGCTCCTCAACTTTCTTCCAGTCACTTCTTCAGGAGGGGCACCAACTTTCTGACCACAATTGCTGATGGGTTGTGTGGCACCTCATCCAGGCATACTGCATTTTCTGTGTGTGGTTTCCAGAGGTCATGGTGGGCCAGATGTCAGTGCCGCACCTTCAGACCCAGGGTCCAGCTGGGCCGGAGTTTGGTGTTGCCTGGTCAACCTGGTGTCAGCCACTCCAGCAACTTAGTCAACATGGCTGGCAGCATCCTCATGAAGTTCTGGAATGCACGAGAGTCCTTCGTTCCTCAGCTCCGCCATCCAGCTTGTTGTACAGTCCGTACTCGGCTTCTTCTCGCGATCCACTCGGACCAGACACTTCTTGACGCCTCCTTTTCTCGCGATAGAGACAGGTGAAAAGAGCCTGTTGAGGGCTTCGGCACTGTTTGTAGAACGATGGCGGTATCAAAAGGAGGTGTGATGACGCCATCGGTGGAAGATGACTGGCATGCTTGTGGAAGAGCAAAGAGCAAAATAACGGACTGAAGAAGGTCTGCACTGCAGGGCTGCTGGACTGAAAGTGAGATCCAGGTGATTTCTACCCCTTTTTACTAGGAAATTATAGGTTTTCCGCTAAGTGTCTTTTGCATCCTCTAGGCAATCCATGCACACTCCTACAATATGCCGAGATAGGTCCCGCTATACGTACGCTTTTTCTATTTTAATCCTTTGTATGCGAGCTGCTCCGCTTTCATCCTTTCTACGTCCGTGCTACTAATGCTGTCGTGTGCGTCCATGTCGTTTCGCTTCTCCGCTGTGGTCCGTTTTCCCACTGGAGCGGATTTGGATTTGCGCGGATGCAGCAGTGGGATGCTCTAGTGGATATAGCGGACACATAACGGATGATCCTACTGATGGTATAATGGATGTTCCCCTGTACTCGTAGCGGATGTATAACGGACGCGTTGATACTTTATCCCTCAAAAAGTTTGTGCCAGCTCAAAACTTTTTGAGCAGATGAAATGTCGTCGATGGATGCTGGAACGGATAGAGGTATGAAAAAACGGACACAGTGAGTAGAACGGATGCATCGCATTTAACCAACGGATGGCAAGTGTTTCTCTCCATTTTACATCCTCTTTCCATCCATTGGTGCTGTGTGACATGGGCTTAAAGCAGGGGTGTCAACTGGAATTCTTGGAGGACCGGATCAGCATTATAGTTGTCCTCCATGGGCTGGGAGACAGGACGCCAGGTCTCCTGCAGCCCCCTGCTGGCCAAAATGGGTTGTACAGGCGGCCCCCATGCACCTTGTTTTCAGCCTGGATGTCCTCCTGCAGCACCCTGCCAGCCAAAATGTGTATTTTTAGCAAAAATTATAACATATAAAATATAAGCATCCTGGGATCTACAATTTGGTGAGAGATTCTGCAGCCACTGAGCAAATAAGATTTAACTTGCATTCAGCTGCACTCCTTGGCACACTTTATTCAGCATTAAATAATTATTAAATGTTTTAATTACATTTATATACTGTCCATCTCATTATCCAGAGTGTCTCCAGATGCCAATTTCATTTAAGTTAATATAATTCACTTTCAAATATTCTGGATTAATTCTTCAGCAGTGAAACATAAATTACTTCAGCCAGTGAAGAAGCTGAAGGAGCTCCTTGAAACACAATTTCTGATACTGCTAGGAAGTGTGGAATTAGTTGCTATTCTTGCTTATCATCTACATTTATTTATTTTATTTTCTTCATAATTAAAAAAAAAGGGAGGGATGTGGAAGAATACCCTTTCAAGATTATTTTGGGACACATTCCATGTAAGACCAATATTGAATATAATGCAAAATTATTATTCTAAGTGAATAGGGTTTAAATAAAGCTCTTGGGACTCAGATGGGGTTCTCAGTGGTGAAAGACACTCGGTTTGAAGCCCACCAAAGCTGTGGCAACTAAAGGCAGAAAGGAGAACAGAAACAGAATAACAGAGTTGGAAGGACCTTGGGAGTCTTCTAGTCTAAACTACTGCTCAGACAGAAAGCCCTATACTTTGCCATTTCAGCCAAATGATTAATGGAAACAGGAGTGGAAAGTCACACAGCTGTTTCTTCCCAAGTCTTAGTCCCATAAGTCTTCCCTCATTTCTTAATTTACGCAAATCCTCTGATTCCTGCTTTGTTGACAGAATTCTACCATCCCGGAAGTAATAGCTGACCATTAGATATGGTAGCAAAGAGTTCCCTTTTTAAAAAAAATTCTGCTGCCATTTACTAGTATCTAGATTTTGCACTTCAGAGATGACAGATTTACTCCACATGATCAGGTCTTGGAGGATTAAGAGTTTTGCGGGTAAGGGGCTGTGGTTGAATTCAAATTTTTGTACTATCAGTTCTGTGGACGTGGCTTGGTGGGTGTGGCAGGGGAAGGATACTGTAAAATCTCCATTCCCACTCTACTCCAGGAAAAGGATATTGTAAAATCTCCATTCCCTCCCCACTCCTGGGTGAAGGTTACTGCAAAATCCCATTCCCTCCCTACCCCACTAACCTGCTTTCGAGCTCTGTTCCTCTGTGCAGAGCAACAAAAGATCCAGATGATCAGCTGGGACTTGGGAGGCAGAGAATAGATGGGGGTGGGGCCAGGCAGCGGTGATATTTTCTGAACTACTCAAAATTTCTGCTACCAGTTCTCCAGAAATGGTCAGAACTTGCTGAATACACCTCTGGAAAGGGGAAAGGAATGATTGGTAAGGGAGAATACAATGAAGGCTGCTGTCTTTATGGACCTTAAGCTGAATGATTCTTTTTCTTCAGTATATATCACTGTGTGAGATGTGCAATAGCAGAATAAACCAGCTAGTTTCATTGTGGTGAATGGTTGTTAGATTTACCAAGGCAGATGTATAATCCAGTTTATTGCTCCAGAAAAAGAATACTTCTTACTAGTTAATTATTACTTGCCTGACTTATGAAGATGAGGAACACATAGAAGAATCTACTATCAGTGATTATATAATTAGGAAAGATCTTGATAGCCAAGGATGTGATAATTTCTATGGATTTCAAATATTTAAAATAAGGCATCTGTTTATTGTGAATGACCAGAGCGAATATTCTGTTAGTGTAACTTTACAATAAAGGTAGTATTAATATTCTTGGTTTTTGGTTTCCTGATCTAGACTACTTTGATGGCTTATAATCATTGATTTACTTTTGACCCCCAAAAAAGATGGCTTACACTTAGCATATTTTAAAATGTTCATAACTGGGTGTTTTCATTTCACTCCATTCTACCTCAAGATCTCTAATACCATACTGTGCAATAGCTACTGGCAAATGCTATTCTGCCTTTAATTAAAAGCTTCCTTCTTGAGTCATTCAATTAAATTGTATTCTAGTTTCTCTTCCACACTATATGACAATAGTAATAAATTGCTCCTTAATCAGGCAGCTACTATTTCTCACCAGTATCAGGAAGACTTTAATTGGGTTTTATCTCACTGTTGCTTTTCTTTTCAAAGCAGCAAATAGTGCTGTTCTTCAAGAAAAAAAAATCTAATTAGAGCCAGTAATTAATGCTTCTTCATGTAAGAAACAAGAATTGTCTAATTAAGGGGCACTTCATCAGGAATGCCATTCTGTATTGAATGGGCAGGCAAAAACTATGAGACAAGAGTTAAAGTTACAGACATGTGCTGACCAGAATATCCTTTTAAGGGAACATATACCCAAAAGGATTGGAATTATCAGCAAATATAGCATTCTGTTTTGTGCAGTAACAAAACAATGTGTACATTCTGATGTGGGTGGATTATAATTGTAAGCAATTACAAATCAAATCAAATAAATAAATAAATAATTTGTAGAAAAGCAGTATCTTAGCAATTTTAAAGTATCTAAAAATAGACTCACCCTTGGGAAGTTGAGTGAAATAGAACATTCAGGCTTTTCATTAGCAATGAAGGAGTCGGGATAACAGAATAATGGAACAGAGAACCTTAACACCTTTTTCAGAAGATTTTGGTGGACAATTGTTATGTTCTGTACTATTGTTATATACTATACAGTTATGTACTGTACAAGGTCAATTCAACTTGAGAAACAAAAAAAAGCAGATACTAATATATTACTTTTAAGGAGGAAATTATTAACTGCATGATTTGAGACAGCAATCATATAAAGTGTATTTAACATTTATAACATGTAAATCAAATACACATATTTAGAATGTTTCCTGGCAAGGCATTCAATGGCCAAGCATAGCCATTAACTCCAAAAAGTTTGCACCCTGGCCCTAGCTTAGAAATAGCTGTTTTTCTACACAATGAATTTTCCAATCTTCTGCCAACGTTTTTACCATCCTATCATGGCCTTCATCTCTAAATTGGTTGTTGTAGAGAATGGCTGGAGAGCAATGAACCCAAGTGGATGCACAAGAAGTTCTAGACCTTCCCACCTTCACCTTTTGGTCCTGCCTCCTTCCTGCACAGGTGCAAGATGTAATTTTTAGTTATGAATTGCTGTCCCCAATTATGTTCTGGAGCAAATGCATTGACCAAGTTGCTTTCCTTACACCAGATTACACATAGAGATGAGATTATCAGAGCCTGACAGCAGCAGCCCATCTCCTGTTGGGAGGAAAAGAAAAGCATCAGTTATGTGATTTAAAAATCAGTTTTATGAAAAATAACAAAAAGGAAAAAGTAGAAAATGAAGTTAACTATAGTTGGGCCAAGTAAGGCTTTAGGATTGGTAAGGAAGCAGGGGTGTCTGTGGGAGGACTATATCAAAAAGATGAAAGTGTATTATTTTGTTACATTCATCACATGAAACATGAATAATATGACAAGCTTTGATCACATGACTAGCCATGATATTTTTGATAGGTGCCTCCACTTCCCCAGGATATTTCTTTATATGTCAATACTTGTTCTCCATTGTTTCAGAATGCTGTACATAAAAGAACAGTTTCAAGTTACAGGAAAACAGATTCCAAATGAATGTTGCGAAATTATCAGTGTTTCTTAAACTTGGCTATATTTGTGGACTTCAACTCCCCAAATTTTCCAGTCATTATACCAGGCTGAGGAATTCTGGGACTTGAAGTCCACAGATCTTCAAACTGCCAAGATTGAGAAACATTGTGATAGTAGAAGAACCATTTATTCTATAAATGTTGGGCTTACCTCTTTTGGGTGTTTTCAAATATTGGTTATGCAGCCATTAATCATGGATTTTTAAATTTTCATTCCTATATTTAGCAAGAACAATAAAGATGATTAGGGGACTGCAGGCTAAAACATATGAAGAATGGTTGCAGTAATTGGGTATGTCTAGTTTATTGAAAAGAAGGACTGGGGTGATATGATAGCAGTGTTCCAATATCTAAGGAGTTGCTACAAAGAAGAACAAACTTTTCTGCAAAGCACTTGAAGGTAGGAGATAAAGCAATGGATAGAAAATAATCAAGGAGTGAAGCAATCTGGAACTAAGGAGAAATTTCCTGACATTTAAAGCAATTAATCAGTGGAAAAACTTGCTCCCAGAAGTTGTGAGTGCTGCAACACTGGAATTTTTTTTAAAAAGAAGAAATTGGACAACCATTTGTTTGAAATGATATAGGGTTTCCTGCTTGAGCAGTGGATTGGACTAGAAAACCTCCAAGGTCCCTTTCAGCCCTGTCATTCTATTATTCTATCAAAATGTTCTTTTGTATGAAGTGCCTTATTGGAGGCATAATTATTATGTGACCTCCCAATTCTATGGGTGTGATCATCAGGTTTTCTTTCTTTCTTTCTTTCTTTCTTTCTTTCTTTCTTTCTTTCTTTCTTTCTTTCTTTCTTTCTTTCCTTTGTTCTTTCTTTCTTTCTTCCTTCGTTCCTTCCTCCTTCCTTCTTCCTTCCTTCCTTCCTTTCTTTCTTTCTTTCTTTCTTTCTTTCTTTCTTTCTTTCTTTCTTTCTTTCTTTCTTTCTTTCTTTCTTTCTTTCTTTCTTTCTTTCTTTCTTTCTTTCTTTCTAGACAAGGCTTTTAGTTGAGGTGAATTGGCCTTGTTCCTGCACTTCAAGAAGTATAGCAGATTGCCTCTGCTACACAAAGTTGAAGATAATGATGGAGTTCATCACTACTAGTATATGAAGCACAGCATCAAGATAACGATTCATACAATCTTATTAAGCACATCATTAACATAATAAACTTTATTAAGGATAAATGTCCATAGTTTCTGCAAAGAGAACCCTGCCTCACAATACTTTGACAATTCTTCGAGTGAATTAATCTACAAAGCCTATATCTCACTTCCTTCCTTATATATATTTCAAAATCCTATCATTGACATCTTCCATAAGCTAGACTTGTGATATCCTCCTCTGAATGATTATTAGAACAAATTATTTTGCACTTAGAGTTAAGAATATTATGTCCCTCATTCCAAGGGATCCCAAAGGATCATAAATAGGAGTCCCTGTGGTAAGCTTTTTTGTAAATAAAAGCAGTAAATTGTTCTAAATGTATTTTTTGTGTAGGACTGTTGAATGGATGAAGTTTTCACCTAAGGGAGGTAATATCATTTTGGCTTGCCACTGTTGCAGTCTTTGCCCCCCCGCCCCCCATTGCCATTCTGAGCTTTTCTTCAGTCACAAGATACTGGCAAAAGTTAACAGATAACAGATAATCAGAGTTGGAAGAAATCTTATAGGTCATCTAGTCCAACCCCCACCCAAGTGGGAGACCCTGCACCATTTCTGACAAATGGCAGTCCAATCTCTTCTTGAAAGTCTCCAGTGATGGTGCTCCCACAACTTCTGAGGGCAAAATGTTCCATTGGTTGATTGTTCTCACAGTCAGAAAGTTTCTCCTTATTTCCAGGTTAAATCTCTCTTTGTTCAGTTTCCATCCATTATTCCTTGTCTGGCCTACAGGCACTTGAGAAAATAGTTTGACCTCTTCCTCTCTGTGGCAGCCCCTCAAATATTGGAACACTGCTATCATGTCTCCCCTGGTCCTTCTCTTCACTAGACTAGCCAAGCCCAGTTCATGTAACCATTCTTTGTATGTTTTAATCTCTAGTCCCCTAATCATCCTGGTTCCTCTTTGTACTTTTTCTAGAGTGTCAACATCTTTTTTTTAATGTGGTGAACAGAATTGGATGCAGTACTCTAGGTGTGGTCTTACTAAGGCTTTATAGAGTGGTATTAGTACCTCACTTGTTGTTGATTGTATCCCTCTGTTATGCAACTTAGAATTGCATTAGCTTTGTGACAAAGGAATAGAGCAGGCTTGGAGGAGTGTGGAAAAAAAAGATGGTCAGTATATGTGTAGGAGAGACAAAAAAATCAAGATTTATATCATGGATGAAGAATGCAGCATCTTTCATGGCTTCATTCATTTATTTTGGAGAAAGTGTCTTGGTAGTGAATGAACACAACAACAATTACTCACTTTGCCATGTTTTAAACAATATACCTGTTGAATAAAAATGTCTATCGAGATTCTCAGTCATCCAGGTCATGGTTGTCCCAAAAGTGCTTTTTCAAGAGGCAACTGGACTTTCTGGATTTTCTTTGAAGATCTTTCACTTCTCAACCGAGAAGCTCAGAGCTGAAGAAGCTTCACAGATGAGAAGTGAAACATCTTCAAAGAAAAACCAGAAAGTCCAGTTGTCTCTTGAAAAAGCACCTTTGGGACAATATTGAATAAAGAGTAGTATTTTGGCAGATCAAACTGGATCCAATTGATTACATTAAACTAGAATCTTGTACAGGTTTATTTGGGGGAAGGGGAAGACGATTGAGATCAGGAAGTGTTGTATGAAAGCAGATTTCATTCTTGCCTTTTCTTTTTGGAGGAAATTAACTAGTAGCTGTCAGTACTGCTTCTTCCAGATTATTGTGAAACAAAAAGAAATTGCCTCATTGTATAGTCTTAATTGGCATGACTATTACAGTTATTGTAATTTGGTTCATGGGATCAGTGAGTTATTGGGAGTTGCCTTGGTTGGAGAATGGAAATCAACGAGTTTATACTGAGTGAAAAATTACTTTGAGAACAAAACTGAGCTCACGATTATGGTATTATGCTAAGTCTGCCTTCTTAAGATATTCTCACTATATATCCAATATGCTTGATAACAATTTTTCTTTGGTTTTGTAGTAATGCAATAGTATAGAACAGGGGTGTTGAACTGGTAGCCCACAGATCAGATGTGTCATGCCTAGGCCATGTCCACCCCAGCTCTGCAAATGGGAAAAATGTTGTGAAACATTATGCGATGGCAACATGATGTGGCGAGTTTGACACCCGTGGTATAGAATAATCATGTCTATAATGTATTTTCCTTGATTAGCATTTCCATCAGTGGTGGGATTCTACCAGTTTGCACCTATTCACTAGAACGGGTTGTAAACATTCTAAGCAGTTTGGAGAACCGGTTGTTAGAAGAAATTACTGGCCTAATCCTGTAAGGAAGGCAGGAAGGAAACATTCTGGTGTTGCTTACAGAAACTGCCTCTCCATTAACCCTTTTACATTCTTGGCAGGACTAGACTTCCTGTCTCAGGAACTTCTCTGGAGTTTTTTCCTCCTCCTTTGCTTGTACTTTTCTTGTGTGGAGTGACCATTCAAAGTTACAATGCCACTGAAAAAAGTGACTTATAACCATTTTTCACATTCCTGACTATTGCAGCATCCTCACAGTCATGAGATGCCAGGTGAGGAGATGCGTGTCTCGATGTGAGTGATGTTGAGTTGCTTACCAACTAAACCACGCCCACAAACTGGTTGTTAAAAAAATTGAATCCCACCCCTGATCTCCATGTGTACTCGCAACCCATAGTATAAATATGTGCCTATTCCAGACTTAATACCACTAACTTATGGCACCATAGCCTGACTAATAAATGCTAGCAAATGGTTTCCTGTGGAAGATTTAGTTTGGGAGGACAGTTCCTGTAAAGAGGAACAAGAATTCATTACAGTTTGTGGATGGAACAGATAAAAAAAATCCATATCTTCAAACAATTGTGCAAGTAAATCCTGAAATCTTCCCAGAGCAATGCACTTCTGTTCTGAGGCTTTATTCAAATGGTCTATATGACTTATAAATCAATTATTTCCTGTATTACCACAGAGGACAAAGGAAACCAAAAGAAGTTTTTATGGCTCACCGCCCTAATCCATTTTAAAATGGGTTTAGAATTTTGCCATATACATGGAGTTATAGTTATTTAAAGATGAGATTTGGATGAATGATCATTATTTTTATATGTGACTTTGCTCAAAAAATTTCTTTATGTACACCAACTTTCCCCAATTTGGACTACATATCCACCAAGAATCCCACATTTGTAAGGTAATACATTGGGATTGTGTGGCATGCACAATTTATTTGAGGAACTATTTCTCCCAAATACATCTGCCCATCCCATCAGATCCAATCTGGTAGGCCTACTCCTGGTCCTGCCTGTCAGGACCAACACTGGGTGAGCTGAGTAGAAGGGCATTTTCTGCTGTGATAGCCTTCCTTAGGGAACATTCTCTCTCCTGATGTCATCTCCACCCCTCCTTACTTTCTGGAACTACTTCAAGATTTGGCTTTATCATCAGGCTTGAGTGTCTCAGGGGACTGATGAAATCTTAACATGGTTTCTTGCAGATGTGATCTCTTGTGTGCTTTTAACACTTTCTAAAAAAATTTAACACTGTGTGACTGTTTTTGACATGTTTTATATTTTTTGCCATAAACTACCCAGAGTGACTTCTTGTGAGATGGGCAGCCATATTAAACAAACAAACAGACAAACAGATAAGTATTCTACTTTCATTTTGCTTTTATGGCATATGTCAGAGATGGGGCATTTAGGCTGAGCTAAATTCCCATAACAGGATAGAAAGAGGGAGGCAAAATTACTTAAAAGAAACTGAAATAATAAAGAGATTTCAACTCTGGCAAGATTTCTCATGTCTTTTGCTCCCTCCATTTTCCCCTCATCCTCTATCGTATCCACACCTAGCTATATTCATTTTAGAATGTAGAACTATGGTGGAATTTGGTGGTTTTTATCATTTTTCCTTTGCAAAGTGCTAAGACATCCCCTCCAACTCTATTTCCAAGTATATTCCTTTCTGACTTAACTTCAATATATTTGGGGTATTTAATAATGAACATTGACATATCATTTAAGATTAACAACCCCCCTCCCATTTGATACATTAGAATATTGTTGTGAACTGGGCCTGGCTGTTGCAATCCCCCTCTACAAGTATCAAGTTTGTTCTATTGTGTAGCTGCAGAAAACCTTTGGATTGCTGGAGATCCAATTCAGAAGGGATGGTCGATGTCATATCACTTCCATGGAAACTTTGACACAAATGAATCTATTTACAAATCTCATCTATCGGATCTCCATGTATGAAACCTGAAAGAAATGTCACTTGAACAGATGGCTCTTTATATGCTCCAGAACCTGATTTTTTTTTAAAAAAAAAAACTTTAAATTTGTAGGAAATGATGGGTTAAAAACTTGTACTCCGTTAGATTGGACCTAAAAATTAACATTTGATTGTTTTTGAATTTTATTTTTATTTTCCTGTTCAATTTGAGGTTGGCTTGTTCTTCAATAAAGAGCTTATGACTTGGATGTAGAAAAAAGGATTTGGGATAACAGTGTATTCAGTATTGTAGTACTTTATGCAAATTAATGATATATTGTATTTAAAATGTTGAGAATAATTTTGGTTGCCATATTTATAAAATATTATTAGAAAACTGAAAAAAGGGTAGGAAAATAACAAAGACTTTCAAAGTCCTAGATTTATATACATAGCGTTTTTGTCTTGTCATTTGTAAGTGTCTTATCACTTACCTGTATCATGAAGTGTTATAAAACATAACAAGCTTATGTCTAATTTAAGAAGTTTTATTAATACAGAAGAAGGGTATAGAGCAATTTAGATAATGTAAAATTTAGATAATGTCTAGTTTTTGAGGGCTTCATAAGCCCTTTATAGTTTCAGGAACAATAATCAGGGTACTGAATTAGGCACCCAATGGTAATTTTTTTTTTTTTGGCTAATTTTGATATAAAATTATGAAACACTGATAAATGAGAGA
>BHFT01072462.1:0-17631 GCA_004320025.1 Laticauda laticaudata
TGGTTGTCTCAAGCCATACCCCGACATGATGACCTCACCTCTGTGTGCGATATTGCCCTCCTACAGTCAGAAGAGATATATATCAAGAGTGGAACGCACAAAACAGGAAGCATGAAGTCGCACATCCACTTGTCTCCGCATGTCCTCACCAAAAAGGCTAAAGATCAGAGAGTTTTCTACTAGTATCAGACACACCCTCGATAGCGCAATCCACAGAGCTTGCAGGAAATAGAAGCGCTGCTGTCAGAAACATCTACAGGAGAAACCTCATAATCCGCCGACTCTTATTCGAGAGTCAACAGGACGATCCCTCCCAACATGTCCAGTGAGCCAGTGGCAAAAATTGGCGCTGAGCCTGAAATCGCCTTAGAACTTGGGATGGGAAGAGCAAAGCAGCCGATGCAGGACAATCGGGCAATACAGACCATCCCGAGATCCGACAATGAGTGACTGCGGCGAGGCTCCCCAGACAATTGGAACATCCTATTAAAACTGCAACGCTGCAACATACCCTAGTACAGTCACTGCATTCCTCGCACACACGATTACACCCCATGTGCCAGAGCCTGTGTTCTACAGTGGCTGGGAAAAGTGTAGCGACACGAGAGAAGAAGAATTCCAAAATTGATCAGAATGGAACTAAATTTTTATGTGGTAGATTACATTCAGTTGGAATCTTCCTACAACATCAATGCATTATTTTGTGTTCTGCACTCTGAACAAAAATATTCCCATTACTTTTTTCTATGCTTTGTACTGTACTTTCAGATATTTAAATATTAATATATTCTTCCTCAGTCCACTGGAGTTCCTTCAAATTTTCTTTTAGAGGACTTGATAGTGCCTGAGCATCACTTATTCTCTTCTTGATATATCCTTTTGTAGTTCTGAGAACTGGATACATTATTCCAGGGTGGATAGTCTTATTAGAACAGAATCATATGAAATGATTACTTCCAGTGATTTCAAAACTATACTTTTAAAAATCAAATCCTAAAATTATATTTGACATTTTGCATCCAAAATACTGTCAATTCATTCTCAGTTTGTAATTGACTACTCTGTCAAGATATATTGAACAAATATGGTTACCAGGCAAGTTTTCACAATCAATTTTCATAATGTTATTTTGAGAACATACCCATCATTTTCAAGGAAAACATAAGGGATAAGCTTGAAATCCTGAACATTACATTAGTGGTAGAAAACTAGAGTAATTTTTGAGTAAAATCAAAGAATTTTTAAGCATGAATGTGAAAAATCAAGAAACAGTAAAAGTAGAAATGTGTATGTCAGAAAAATGTGGAAATAGCCAAGACAGAACCTAAGGCCAAAAAGGACAAAGATCACAGGAAGAATTTTTTTAAAAAAATTCAGAACATTGTTAGATGAGACTGGAGAGAGCAGTACAACATCAGTAAAGACAATGAAGATGGAAACATGTATAGAAGAACAGGAAAAGTCTTCCAAAAGAGCTCCAAACTGAGACGGAAATTCTAGCCTTGAGTTGGTATGCAAAACATCACCAGTGAGCAAATAATAATTGATTCAAAGATTTTAAAAGTTGGAAATATTCTCTGTAGTAGAGATATCACATCGACTACAGTAGGAGTGTCCCATTCCAAGATACCTTAAAGATATTTCTTACTTGTAAGGACCTATAAAATGAACCCCCCCCTTCCTGGCCTTTCACAAAATGGTCAAAACATGACTCTGCAGCCTTGCAGGGGGGCACATAGAGGACCATGTAGTTGACTGGCCCCATAGGAACCCATGCTTTATTAATTCTAAATGCCTATCTTGCAATTTTTAAAATAAATATATGAGCAAATAGTACTTACAGATGAAGTTAAATAAATACTATTGTCATTACATTAATGGTAATGAAATATCAGAAATATGGCAAGCAATGGAAAAAGCAATAGATGAAGAATCAGACTGTGCCAGCTGATCTGAGAACACAGTGCCTACCAGACTGGAAGAGACTTGTCCCTGTCTATAATGCCAACATCAAAGAAAAAAGATTTAACAGAATGTGCAAACTGTTATACAATATCTTTAATTTACATATTAACAAGATAATCCTTAAGACGATCCAGCCCAAATTACATGGAAGTGCTTTGGTTATGCAAGACTCCTGAGGATTTCATGAATAGCCATGAAAACATCAGATCACAGAAAAAAAATTGAGTTCTCATTCAAGACACTATGATTTGACTCACATTATTATATTTTAGATATACCATGCAATAACCTAGCTTCCTTGAAAAATCTATAATAGGAAAGGTGGAGTGATAGAGAAGACAAACAGCAGCAAGATATATGGATTCAGAACAGTGATATATGTGCTGTGGGAAGACCGAAAGCCAAGCTGAGGACAGATCACCCTAGAGAAGTTCTACCTATATGGTTGCTAAAGATTAACCCTGACTAATGGCACATAATCCGTCAATATAGAATATGACTATACCAAGTATGTTAAGTACAAGTTTTATCATCATCAGTTTCCAATTCTTTATCCAAATCATCCAGATTAAACTATATCATCAGTTTATGCTATATCATCCATATTTCAATTAATTTTTGCTTTCTGGGGAAAAAAAATCTATGCCTCCTTATTCATCCCATGACCCTACCAAGACAATAAGCATTTGGTTTAATTCTCCTTTGCAGCTATTATTGACCTAGCAGCTTCAACCTTTTAATTTGCAAACATTCTTTTTTTTATATTTCTTAATGTTTCCTATTAAACATATGTTTTAGAACAATTGGATACTGCAGTTCTGAATCTGTTTATAGATAAGCATCTATGAACACTTGGGAATGATTTTTGCATAATTATCCATAAGATCACATTGTACAAGCAGCATAATTGACAGACTGCAGGATTTCTTGTGGATTGTTCACTCTGCACATTTATAGAAATTCATAAACACTTGCTGGCTTCAGTCCATCAAGCCTTTATTATATAGGCTATACCAGTGGTGGCTAATCTTTTTGGCACTGAGTGTTGAAATGGGAGTGCGCGTGCATGTTTGTGCACTAAAAGCTAGAAAAGCAGCTCCCCGATGCACATGTGTGGTAGCACCAGAAACTGGAAGCTTTGTTTCTCGGCATGCTTGTACATGCTGGCCACCTGGTCTTCCAGTTTCTAACACACATGCATGTTCATAGACCAGCTGGCCAGCATGCATGCATATCCCATAACCCAGAAAAGCAACAGGCAACAGGTGGCATGTCAGAGATGGCTTTTTGTGCCATTCTGGCACACATAGCATAGGTTCTCCATCACAGGGATATATCCACAAAACTAGATCAACAAAATTGCTGCCTTTACAGGAAGGTGGAATCTATCACTTTGGAGGTTGCTGTAGGGAAAGCACAGTCAGATGCAGCAATAAGAGAGAAAAAGGAAAGGCAAAAGAACCCTGTTCTGGCAAGTAAGGATAGTTGTTGGAAAATCATGCTGTTTTTCTTTTTAGAAAAGTTCCACACTTATTGCAAGTGGGAAAAATGTTCATTGATTAAAAAGGGGGTGGGGCAACAGAAGTTGTCTAAAGTGAAGTGACAATGAAAGTTAATAGAAGAAATGAATTGCTATTCCTTCATAAGTCTTAAAAAATAAAACTAGTTTATGAGTTATGGTTTGTCCTGTTCTGTCCTGTCCTGTTCTGTTCAGCAGCAATGGGCTATTGAGAGCCTTTCCTTCAATGAGACAGTTGGAATGCTGGAAGCCACCAATTTCTGACATTTCTATGTTAATTCCATTTTTTTTAGTGAAGATGGTGTTGAATTTCTGATGGAAAACATTATTTTATGTCCAATTGCTTTAATAGAACCGAAGCAGGCATCACTGATTTAAAGGCCTGTTGAGAAGAGATATTTAACAAATAGCTAGTATCTATGTAGCTATTTAATCTATGAGGCTATTTAACAAATAGCTGGTACCTATGTATTGAAGACACCTCTTGACACAGGCAGAAGAAAATGTATGGCTGAGGACTTAAACAATTAGGGGTATATGATTTGATCTCAATTCTGAAGTCCTGATTTGAGTTTATTTATTCACAATAGAAAATCTATTTTTTATATAACAATGCTTATTCTTTTCCTAATTTGATCACAATATGGATTAATTATTCAATATAACATGTAGCCCTTTCATTTAGTTAAATACCTAATTAAGGTACTTTACTTATTTTTTTACT
Source organism: Laticauda laticaudata (assembly GCA_004320025.1). Lineage (NCBI taxonomy): Eukaryota > Metazoa > Chordata > Lepidosauria > Squamata > Elapidae > Laticauda > Laticauda laticaudata. The sequence continues at coordinate 4,209 of BHFT01072462.1, forward strand.
AACTACTGAAATTATTTTTGTTTATTTGCTATGCTGCTGTAGATTTATAATTTATCTCACAACATTCAATTTTATACAGGTAAGTGCTCAACTTACAACAATTCAGTTTGTGACTGTTCAACGACACTGAAAAAAGTTACTTATGAATGTTTTGCACCCTTACAACTATTTTGACAACCCCATGGTCACATGACCCAAATTCAGACACTTGGCAACTAATTCATATTTATGATACTTGCAATGTCCTGGGATCATGTGATCACCTTTTGCAACTTCTGACAAGCAAAGTCAATAGGGAAGCTGGTTTCACTTAACAATTGCTTTACTAACATAAGAACTGCAATGATGAAAGATCATAAAATGGGGAAAAATTCACTTAACAACAGAAATGTTGGTCTCAGTTGTGGTCACGATTCAAGAACTACCTGTAAGTTGCATTTTTTAAAGAAAAATAAATGTATTCATATTTTAAACTTAATTGTATGTGATTTTGAGTATTTCATAAAATTAATCAGTTAATAAACAATGTTCAGTCCAGCATTTCCTTTTACCTAATACAATTCCATATAATATTGCATGGTATTTGATATATTAATATGTCTTTTGGTATTCTTAGGGATTTATTCCTTAGGAACATGAGAATCAATAAAACTTCTGAATAGATGAAAACTGAATTGCGGTTTTGCTAAACTTGAGAAACACTTAAAAATGTCAACAACTAAAAAATGGAATAGTAAATGCATACCACAAACATTAGACAATGCAGCTCTGTTCCCATTTTAAATGTCTTACAGATATGTACATCATCTAGCCACATTTACTTGTGCCCAGCCATTAATATTTCATGTGAAATGGAAATTAAAATAAATATTACTGACAGTATTGTTATTCCTTGTCTGCAACTACACGGGCACATCTATGTATACACTCCACTTCATATAAAAGGCAGCTTAATTTTTAAATATCTGCAGCTATTGTAGGATGCTTCTGGCATTACTCGTCTGTCAATGTTTATCTGAAATAAGTTTACATATACAGCAATCATTTCCTAAAATATTTGAAGGACTGAAGCTAGCACCATGCTCAAAGTATAGAAAACTGATTCCTAACTCTTCCTGGAATATCCACATGAACAATCAATATTGTATAGATACACAGGTATTCCAGAGAGTGTTTGGAAAGAAGCCTATGGCCTTAAAAAGACCTGTGTAAAAATGTCATGTTTTTAAACACTTAAAGAAATATATAATATAGAAAATAAGGCAAGCGACTTTTGAGTTTGATCTGAAATTCTAAAGTGCATACAGTAAATGGAGTAGATTTTGTTTGATCCACTCATTTGGGCAATCATGCTACATTTACTTCTGTTTTTATTTTTTGGCATATTCAAATTAATATTTCATATATGTCAGTTTAATTAGAGATGAGGATCTGGACAGGGTCTTGCTAGTTAAGAAACCATAAAATGTCAAAGACAGAAATAGCAAGGTGTTTCAGATTAATCCACTTATCTTTAAAATAAGGATATAAGAAACTGTATTTACATACTTCTACTAGAGATGTATCAAAAATCCTATTTGTGGCATTACAGGTAGTCCTCACCTTACAACCAGTCATTTAGAGACTGTTCAAAATTTCAGTAGACCTACAGTTCCTGAGGGTTATTTATGGCCTGAATTCAAAGTTCTGTTATTGCCCACCATAGTCACATGACTGCATTACAGTTGTTGAGCAGCCAGGTTGCATTTATGGCCATGTACAACATCTTTCAGTTATGGACTGCATTTTATGATAGGTTTGCTGAAAACCAATATTTATTTTTGGGTTTTTTTTTGTGAACTATTGGTTTGCTTAATGACTGCCACATTTATGTAATGACCACTACGTTCACTTGATGACTGCTACAAGAAGGTCATAAAGTTGGGTCGGTGTGTGATTGACCATTTTATGACATCACAAATTATGACCATGATGAGAGCCTTATATTTCTAGTCACATTTGTTCTTCAGGTGGTGATTTGATATAACTGTTTAATCTCTTTTGACTGATTCTATAAGTACCAAACCAATTTTAGGTAACCACAGCAGAAAATAGTATTTCCCAACTAACATTTTCAAGTTGAAATTTCTTTGGAGTGAAATGTGATATGAAAAAATGGCAGCATTTCAAAAGGTAAAGCCTTTGGATTGATGGTTTAAGAATAGCACATTTGTTATAAACAACTTTTATACTAAATCCAAGTAATTAACATCCAAACATCTTATTGGTTTTCTATTTCTATTACATTTCTTTTGCTTGGCAAAAAAAAAAAAGGATTTTTTTCCTCTTGTACCAAGGAATTCTTCCCTTCCGTTCCTTTCCCTTTTCTTCCCTTCCTTTTTTGTACTGGGAAAAGGACATCTACATTCATAACTTAATGCCAGGAATAAAATTCACTGAAATGATTAAGTCTACCCAAAAATAACTTTGGCAGCTCTTAGCATTATGAACTGAATTCAAAGCACTGCTGTTAGCTGAAATCTTTGCACTATTTTATGAAGACTGTGAATAGAAATGCTACATTGGAAAAAGTAACTTTCGTGTGTTCTTTATTTTTTTAAAAATTAATAATACAAGAATTCAAAGAAACACATGTCATTAAATGTTTAAAATATCTAAAACATTTAAAATACCTAAAAATAAATCTCAGATTGCAATAAGTGTAGTATATTAGAAAGAGCCTCAGACTACAGTTGTACATATTTGGAAAACTAGAATATGTAGATGGTTATTTCTTTCCAAAATCAAGAATAATTGGAAAAAGGAAAAATAGTAATTAGTATTTTCACTTGCCATTTAATTTGAGAAAACATCTGCCTTTATGCATTGGGCCAAAAAGCATTGACACAAAATAAAATATTGTGTCAGAATTCTACATTCAGATAGTTATGATTATTATCCCATAAAAGAGGATAAGAAGATATATAGAATTATCCACATGTTGTAATGAAAGTACCATACTATTTAACTCAGAAGGTAAACATGTTGTTATAGTTCCTTTGATAAATACGTTACAATATATGTGCATTTGATAAAGACTACATTTTGTGCAGGAAGGATATATAACTTTTCAAATTACAAATAAGAAAAAACACATTATTTTATGGGAAAAAGTCATTATTCACCTGACATGAAATATGTCATACATGCATAATTTTGGAAAATCTTTTCTAACTTAACTTTCCTCCACCCACTGAATAAAAAATAAAATGCTACTTAAGGGATTTCTAAACATACTGGCACATCTGTGAAGCATACACTCTATTAAAAAGCATTTCAGCAGTCAGTAATAGAATGGGAAGTACCATAGGGTTAAAAAGTACCAATGTATTGGGCAGTTTAATCAAGATTTATAAATATGATATTAATGTTACAGCACAGATTGTTTTCAGTAAAAAGTTTAAAATGTCAGATTAACATATATTTAAAAAAATAATTTTTTGTATAATTTCTTTCACATTAAAAAAATTGGGTCCAGTGCAATATTTCTTAACACTGCATTTTATAGACATGCAAGCATACATTTTAATAGATACTAAAGATAAGTAATTGAGGAAAACTAGTACTGATGATATACAATAAATCAAATCAGTTTTAAAGTGTTTACAGTGAAGTTGAAAGAACTGAATCCAGAGAATTCAGAGATCATATTACATACTATCCTAAGAAATAAATGTTTAAAAAAATAAACAAAATTAGTTTTTCATCTGGTTACAGTGTTCCTTGTTTAGGTCAAGAAATTAAAAAGTATGTTTTATCCTTTCCTTTGTTTATGCAAAGAGTTTTAAATTACTCCATCTGTCTCTGTCTCTCTTATATGTGTTTTTGCAATTTTTACTATTTCATTTCTCCTTCACTGCATTCTTAATCTTTCATATTTTCTGAAAACAAGATTTTGTTATTAAGACTAAGCATTACTTCCCTACAAAGTATGAGAATCATTTCTACTTGCCTCTTGGCAATTTCCCAGCATTTCCAAGGATTTGTGCAAAATGTCCACAGAAAAGGAGAAAGACCAATCTTGATATCATACTTCCAAACAAAAAAATCCACTGTTAAAGATGCTGAAGGGTGTGATACAAGGTAATGCAGCTGCAATGAACTGAACGGTTCTCTCTGTTACAGAGACAGCTAAACTTTGACAGTTTAGTTTACACTGTGGGAGGAGACAAGATGACATCATAGCAACTCTCTGGAAAGATAATTTAAATATAATGGTATTACCAATCTCTTGCTTGAAACACAGCACTTGGAGCTCTGATGTGAGATTCCTTCTATAAAATGTGTAGAAGTTTAATTATTTGCATGACTCTAAAAGTTTGCATAAATCCCAAGAACACATAATTTGTATGAACTGGAATAAAAACAGTCTTGAAACACATAAAAGATATTAAAAGCTTGAACTTTTAAATGAATACTTCAGCTTCGACCATTACAACACAAGAGCAAACAATTGATACAAACTCAAGGTTAACTGCACCAAACTTGATTGCAGGAAATACGACTTCAGCAACAGAGTGGTCAATGTCTGGAATATTCTACCTGACTCTGGTTTTTCCCCAAACCCCAAAAATTTTAACCTGAGAATGTCTACTATTGACCTCATCCTTTCCTAAGAGGTCTGTAGAGGGCATGCATAAGCGCACCAACGTGCCTACCATTCCTGTCCTATTGTTTCTTATATATATATATATATATTATTTTTCTTATATGTATCCATATATTCATAACTATGTTTTTACTTATACCTATTATCTTGTAAGCAATTGACAAATTTAAAAAAAAAACAATAATTCTGTTAATTGAGAAATTGGTGGGAATGATTGAATCTTTCCCCCAGTGACTGGACACTGCTTTCCATTGTTATAGTTGCTTTTATGAGTTCTCCAGTAAAACATTGAATTTTTTTCTAACAAGTGTTAATGTAAGTGAATCCACAGATTTCTTTATATATTGATTGATAGAATAATGCAAGGATAGACCCTTCCAGCCATTGGTGGTGTTCAGCAGGTTCTGACCAGTTCTGGAGAACCGGTAACAGAAATTTTGAGTAGTTTGAAGAACTGGCAAATACCACCTCTAACTGGCCCCTATTCTCTGCCCTCCGAATCTCAGCTGATTGACTGAGTTTTCTTTTGTTGCTCTGCACAAGAGAATGGAGCTGGAAAGCAGGTTAGTGAAGTGTGGAGAAAATGGGATCTTGCAGTATCCTTCCCCTGCTACACCCACCAAGCCGTGCCTACCAAGCCGCGCCCACAGAACCAGTGGTAAAAAATTTTGACTCCCACCACTGCTTCCAGCTAAGGTGACATGCTGGGAAAATAGCAATCAGGGACTCTGGGTAAATAGGATCTGGACAGAACATCAAGAAATTGCTGTGATCAAACCTAAGGAAGGCTTTGAAATTCATAGTGGAAGTTCTTTAACTAGTCTTATTTCTAGCTACCCTTCAAAAAGACCTCAACTATGTATGAGAATGGTCAGACAAATGGCAACTTCAAATCTCAGCAAATAAATGCTCTGTCTTACATATTGGCAAAAAAAATAATCAGAAAATAAAATACAAGCTGAATAGTCAAGACCTTGTTGATGATCCAAACTCTGTAGTACTCCTCTCTAATGATCTAAATGCTATAGCCCACTGTAACTACATAGCCAAAAAGGCATAATCCTAATCCTACATAGCTTTTTCTCTGGTAATATCACACTACTAACTAGAGCATACAAAACATCTGTGAGACCAATACTCAAATACAGTTCATTCGCCTGGAACCCACATTACGTATCTGATATTAACATAGTTGAGAAAATCCAGAAATATTTCACAAGAAGAGTTCTCCACTCCTCTACTCATTGCAGAAATACCTAATGCCACCAGACCGAGAAAACCTAGAACTATGCCGCCTTCGGTCCGATCTAAATATAGTATATAAAATCATACATTGCAATGACCTACCTGTCAATGAATAATTCAGCTTCAACCATAACAATACAAGAGCACACAATAGATACAAACTCAAGGTTAACTGTACCAGACTTGATTTCAGGAAATACGACTTCAGCAACAGAATAGTCAATGTCTGGAATACTCTCCCTGACTCTGTGGTTTCTTACCCAAACCCCAAAAACTTTAACCTGAGACTTTCTACTATTGACCTCACCCCTTTCCTAAGAGGTCTGTAGGGGGCGTGCATAAGTGCATCAATATGCCTCCTGTCCCTGTCCTATTGTTTCTTTGATTTTTCTTTTATGTATCCATTTCATGTGTTCATAACTATGCGTATACTTTATTATATTTTATAATATAACCTATTATCTTGTAAGCAATTGACAAATCAAATAAATAAATAAACAAATAAGTAAGTAAATAAATAAATAGAGGAAACATATAGTTGAAGGCTGCAGTGTAGGAGAGCCAAAAGTTAAATATGGTGTTATGATCAAGATGTAACAAAAGATATAAGTGAATGACTACATTATGAAGAGGAATCTACTTTTAGGTGAAAATTATATTTCTATTATAATAGAAAATTCTATTCCTGTGATGGCGAACCTATCGCACACGTGCCGGAAGTGGCATGCAGAGCACTTCTTCCAGCACGTGAGAGGTCATCCCGAAGAGCCCCACTGTGCATGCGTGTTTCCGCTGCCTGCCCAACATCTGATTGTCAGGTGCATATGTTCGGGGGCAGGGAGCTCAGGATACACGCATGCATGTGCAGAGATACAAGGTGTGTGTGGGGAATTGCATGTGCGCAGAGATGTGCAGCATGCAGGGGAGTTGTGCATGCATGCACAGGAGGCATGGGCAGGAACATGCACTGCCTTTTGGGTGCTGGCATGCAAGTGTGTGCACTCAAGCACGAGCTCAATTTTCAGCATGAGAGCCCAAAGAGGTTAGCCACTACTGTTCTATTCTATCACTCTATTTTGATGACTTTTTGTCACGAATGTCCCTTTCAGATATAGACACAGAATCTTAACTAAACATCTGATATTGTCCATCCAGAAACAGGTGCCAAACAAAGAAAATTGTATGAGTTGCTGAGACAAGAAAAATAGACCTTAAGCATATGAAATAGGCATAGTCAGAAATTAAGATAGTACATTTCCAAAAAAGGGGCAAAAAACCAAAATCACTTAGGTTTCTATTAGTTTAGCAAACACTGTAGATCAAGAATCCTATTTGGTGCCAATAAAGTTGTTTGCAGAGGAAGTTCCAAGATCAATTTTAATAAATTTATGAAATGGTTCTACATTTTATATGAATATTTTATTTGAGCTTTCCTAAAGGTTTTACTATTTTATATTTGAAGAGTTGACAATTTAATTATATCTTCCATTTCATGTTACATTTATTTCTCTTTATTTTCAACATATTCAGGATATTTTCTTTGTTTATTCAGAGTTCTATAGTTTACTGACTATGATGTCCATCATCTTAGTTCCACTGATCCATTTAACTGAACTTCCTGCTCTGTATTCATAACAAATCCTATATTTTGCAATCCTTTGGCAAAACTAAACAATCCAATAAACAAGCACATATTATAGAAGTCTTTTACCATTTAGTGTTTATGCAATCCCAAAAGCAAAGAACGTTACATAACATATGCTATACTGAGAAAGGGGGATTTTGAAGAATTTACAATATAACCCATGATTTAATATTTGATTTTCTTATTACAAGCAATTGTACAGCATGACCTAGTTCTTTTTAATGCAGTTGTAGAATTCATGGATTTGTTATGCTTCCATAGTAATAGGTAAATCTTATTAGTGTTAAATAATAAAGTCTGTTCCATAATATAAGATTCTATTAGGCAAAGACATGGTTCCTGGTCAAAAGGTAATACAGTAAACATTCAGTCCTATGTTGTTTCTAATGGGGCAAACAGCAACCTGTGCAGAAAAGAGTGTTTCATAAGTAAGAAGATACAGATGGACTTAAATTCTCTTCATTGTCAAAATGATTTGAATAACCGACTGTTCTGCTGTTATTAATTCTTATACTCCGTTGTTCTGAAAGGCATTAGTTCTCCTTGGAAAGTCCCACAGCAGCTTATCACATAATAAAAGACTTGACACCCTTTATAGTTACAGTAGAAAGGTTGGAAAGGAAAAGGAAAATAAAATAACTTGGGCAACAATTCTTAATGATTTATGGAGCTGTAACTCGCAGCCATTTGAACTCCTACTATTACAGCTCAAGGAGTAACAAAACAGTTGCTATGTTGGTATCTCTCACAGAATAATTGTCAAAATGGTTTCTATGTGGAAGGATAGATAGATAAATATGCTTTATTTCAACCAAAGTCCAAGAGCTTAAAATAATATATGGGGACAAAACATCCAGGTAGGAATATGGAACAAAATAAAAACACCCATTAATCTAAATTGGTAATACTGGTAAAGTACATTAACTGAAGAAGGCAATAAATTTCAAATTTTACAGTAGGTGAATTCCAATTAAATTCAGTGGTTTTGACTGTATTGCAAAATTTAGTCACTTTCCTGGAAACTCCAATATGTAATAAAATATATACTTCTCTCTACTGCTGCCAGGTTGAGTATTCTACCTACCAGGATTAATAATCTGGAGGGAACCTGAAGGGATACTAGGTGAGTATCACTTTCAGTACCAGAAAGAGTGTCTAGATTTTCCAAATTAACAGGGGGTATACAGTTTTTCCCTTGGGTGTGATTATATAGAAATTTAGAACATATATAGTGCTGTAAAACACTATGGGTAGTATTTAACTCTACTGCTGTTTCTATATATTTAGGGATACTAAAAGGATGGTGATGTATGAGATCAAGATAGAGGTGGCATGAAATGTAGTTCTGTCCATTTGTATATTAACTTTGCTTTTAAGCTTTTTACCAGCTGAATTTTTACAGATTTTGGAATATAAGGCAAATTTGGTCTAGAAATTAAGATAGATATCAGGCTAGAAAGTGGGAGACTATGCATTCAAGTCTTGACTTAACCATGAAATCCAGGTAAAAAACTTCGGATTAGTCACTCTATCTCAGTCCAACCCACATCCATAGGGTTGTTGTTATAAGGAAAATAGAAGGAGGAAGATATGTTGGATAGTTCACCATCTTGAGTTATTTGAAATAATAATAAAGTGGGATAGATAGATGATAGATAGACAGACAGACNTAGAAGGAGGAAGATATGTTGGATAGTTCACCATCTTGAGTTATTTGAAATAATAATAAAGTGGGATAGATAGATGATAGATAGACAGACAGACAGACAGACAGACAGACAGACAGACAGACAGACAGACAGTGATCAATATACTAGTGGCAATTTTTTTTTGTTATTTCATGGAAAAATGTAGATTTCTAGAGGTACAGAGACTTCCAAAATTTGTTTCAGTCTATATTTTAATTGTTATAACCTTAGGTGGGCCTCAACAAAAATATACCCTGTCTGTAATTGAAAAAGAAAATGGGTAACTGAACCTGGAATCCAAGCTCAGATTTTAGGCATCTGAACTGCATTGAGTCTAGTGCCGAGGCATCTTTGTATACATAACACTACACAGTGAAGGAAACAGCTTAAAACTTTGGATTTAAATGTAATTGCATCAGACACAATTAATTTCTATTTAATTTAAGTTAATTAATTTCCCTTTGATTTGCATAGCTTTGCCTGCAGCATAAGATTAGAGAGCTGTAGCTTCCAAAAGATTGGAGATGAATGCCAAGAGATTTGTAGGCCTTTGTCTGAAATGCTATTAACTTTTCACATGCAAGCAAGCTTAAACCCTTATAAAAATTATAGCCTTAATTTTTTATTTCAGTCTGGCAGAACAGTGCAATGTGCAGACTTTGTCAATCCCACTCACAATCCCACTTGGGAAACAGAGAAAATGTCAGCATCATCAGAGTATAATAATATGGAGATGAGATTATGAACTAAGGATGGAGGGTGGAATTTAAATTTAGCAAATGTCCTTGCAATAATATCGATATAAAATGTAAACGGATAATAATTGACAGAAAAATCTGGTAATTTTATCATAACTCTCTCAAGGAGCTTTAGTAAAAGATTTTCCTTCAAATCTATAAAGTTGTTCAGAGAGAATCCATGCAATACTATTGAACAACAGGATTAGATGATGTCTAATTTACAGATTAGGATCTCTCTCTCTCTCTCTCTCTCTCTCTCTCTCTCTCTCTCTCTCTCTCACACACACACACACACACACACACACACAAACACAACCACAATATTATTTTTTATGGTACATCCTAAAGTTTAGATGGTATTAAATGTCTCTCTCTGAGTTCAGTCTCTGAAGAAACAGAGGAAAAAGGAACCAGAGCAAAGAATCTTTTTTTATTATTTTTTGGGTTTGGATTGTCTTATTCAGCAGTTGGCATTACATTTTTTTTTTTCAGAAGACCATTATGCTCTTTTTTTCTGTAAAAACAATGTTTCCTGGGAATACTAGGATTTTAAAGCTTTGTGTACAGATAACTAAGACTTTGGCCTGGAATATATTTCTTGTCAAAACTAGATTTGAAAGATATAATGTGAAAATATGGAGTAAACCCAAGGAGTAAATTTTAAACAGTTTTAAAATGAACTGATGATATTTTGATAAATACTGTATTTCCCTTGCATGTTTCATAGTATCTTTTGTTTTTGGAAAGCTTTGGGTGTAGTTAAAAATTGGGAGCATGCATTTGCTCAATCATTAAAAATGTTTATGGGAGAATTTCTTATGTGATCTGTTGTGTATAGAAATTAGAATACTCCAAATAACTAAATCTGATTAGCCGAGCAGGCCTTAATAGGATTGGTCAATAAAGTACCATTGCAATTGGCCCGCCTGATGGCGGGAAATCTTAAAGAACTGTCATTGGCTGCGAGCAGCCGCTATAAAAAGGGCTGCCGCGGCTCTGGAAAATGTTCTGTTACAAGTCACTGACTGTTATAATAAAAAGAGCTGTTTGTTGGAACACCGATCTCGTGTACCTTTCTTCTCAGAACAGAACACTGGCGACGAAGGTGGGATTGTCTTAGAAGAGCAAGACTGAAGCACGCAGCAACAAGAACCGAGCAAACAAAATGGCCGGAAACAATGCGCCACCCGCACAGTTCAACCCAGCCGAAGAAGATTGGGAGTTATACACTGACTGCTTTCTAATGTTCTTAGAAAGCAACGAGCTACAAGAAATAACCAACCAGAGGAAGAGAGCCGTATTCCTCACGCACTGTGGCCCTGCCATCGTAAAAATGGCCAAAGTGTTAGCCAAACTGCGGGACGTCAAACAAATGACATGGACAGAATTAAATCAATGTTACGAGCCATTACGCGCCTGTGGTCTCCAATCTTATTAAAAGGCACGAATTCTATAAGCGAGATCAACAAGAAAAACGAGAGCATCGGAGATTTCGTAGGAGCCCTAGAGATATCGGAGGAGCCTGCGAATTTCTCAACATGGACGAAGCCATGAGAGATTGCGTGGTCCTCAGATTGAAGGACGCTACACTCCAAAGCAAACTACTAAACAACCAAATATCACAGTGGCTAAGGCAATTGCATAAGCCACCGCCGCTGAAGCAGCCAAAGAATCCGCAGCCAACATGCGCCAAATGAACTCAACAAATCCAGAACCACAGAACCAAACTCGAGAAAAGAAGGGGAAGGAACCCAGAAACAACCCACTGCGACTGCCCACCATGAAGACCTCGACTCCCTGAGCGACACTTGGTGATGACAATGAAGACATACACAGGCTCATCGGAAAGAAAGGGCAGGAAAAAAGAGAGAAGGAGGCGAGAATTCCAGTCTTGCTGGATTGCAGAGGGGACCACCCGCACTCCAAATGCAGATTCCTGGAGCATTTGTGAGAACGGGGCACATTGCAAGGGTCTGCCCGGAAACAAAAAGAGCTATAGTCCAAAAAGAGATGTGGCAGCACCCTCCCCCCAGAAACAGAAATAGACAAGCCGGAAGCCGACTTGAAAGACCAGAAGCACGGCGCGCGAAGAACAACCAGAAAAGAAACACATCAAACAATAATCATAGGAAGAATGCCAGGGCAGCAAACGCAAAAAAAGGTCCACATAAACGTAAAAATCTAAGGAAAGCCTGTGAGATGGAAGTAGAACTCTGGAATCATACCTGTCAATGGTAATCATAAACACCATCAAAAATCAATACCAAGCACTCAAGCACTGAACAAGCAAAGCCTAATACTCAAAGATACCAGCGAGGAAACGAATCTGTAGTCTGGGGTCTTGACATCTTCTAATAGAATTAAAACACGCTGAAGTTTACTTCCTCTGACAATCGTCACAGCATGATGCGCCCTAGCCTGCTGGGAATTGAATGGTTCGCGCCCTTATGGGAATTGCGTGACAGGTGATACACAGCATCGCTGTAGACATTGGGAGGGAGAGCCTGATGAAAGAGTTCCAGTATGTATTTAGAGCGACCTAGGCAAGTACAGGGGACCCATAACATTCAGCCTAGACCTAAGATAGCTTCCATCAGGCTCAAAGCCAGAACGCGTTCCCTTTGACTTAAAGCCAAAAATAGATGAGCAGCTTTAACAAACTCATCGCACAAGGGGTGTTAGAACCAATCGACCATGCCAGGTGGGAAACTCCCATTGTGACTCCTGTCAAACCAAATGGGACAGATGCATCTGTGGTGACTATAAGGCCACTCAATCATGCACTCCAGCAAGCGCGTACCCTGTTCCAGTAGTTCAAAACCTGTTGCATTCATTAGGGGAGGAAAAATTTTCGTGAAACTTGATCTAGTCAAGCATATCAACAGCTGCCAGTTGACCCTGAAACTACAGAAGCACAGACTATTGTCATGCACAGAGGGGCATTCAATGCAACAGACCTTCAAATTTGGCGTTAGCATTGCCCTAGGCCATTTTCCAAAGCCTAATGGAGCACTTTCTAAATGGACTAAAAGGGGTCATCCCCTTTTGACGATGTATTAGTATCAGCAAAAAAAAAAACACCAATTAGAACATAGACTGAGAGAAGTCTTGCAAAGATTCAGGAAAGAAAAAAATGTAAACTAGCCACCAATCAAGTCAAATTCTTAGGCTACCTTATAGATGAGCAAGGATGCACCCCACTGAAAAGAAAATAAAAGCAATTTAAAGATGCCACCAGACCTACAGAACAAAACAGACTTACAAGTGTTTCCTAGGTCTCATTAACTTCTACAATGTCTTCTTTGTCCCAAAAAGGCAACCGTAGCAGAGCCATTACATTGGCTATTAGATTAAAAAAAAAACTGTCTGGAATTGGGGCCGCCGAGAACAAGCAGCATCCAAAACATTAAGGACTTATTAATATCCAAAACCGTTTTAATACAATACAGCAACAACC
>BHFT01072463.1:0-20460 GCA_004320025.1 Laticauda laticaudata
AACGTTGCCTAGATACTTCCAATTCTACGTGGGAGAAAACCCAAATAACCAAAGATCCATATATATATGTATATACACGTATATACACATACACACACACACACACACACAATACATACGCACACTCAGGGGTGGGATACAACAGAGTTAACTCCCGGTTTAGTGATCTATGTGGTTCGGTGATTTACGATGTGCTTCCCTGCATGCTACACATGTGCTTGTAAATTGTCATCAGCAATCTGCATTCAGAGAAGCAGCCTTTTGAAAAGCACTTTTTCCCTGCTTTTTAAAGTGCAGCTGTGCCTCACATGGCAGCTGAAGTTGAAAAAGCAGGAAATAAAGGACAGGTAAAAGCCTGGGCAGGGGGCTGGGCAAAAACATCAGCAGACATAGAACTGCCTCTCTCATCCTTTGGGAAGAAAGAGGGGCCTGCAGGCTGGGAAGATCTGGATGTGGTGGAACCAGCTCCCCCTCAAACAGAAGGAAAGCCCCAATCTGGTCTTGGGTCATTTCATATCTCCCCCAAGTCAGAGGAAACCTCTCACTCCTTTTCCAGGTGTGGCTGCCTGGAGTTTGGGGAGGGAAGGAGGACCAGGCTGGAAATGCTGAGGAAGATGGGCTCTGAATAACCAGGCAACAACCCCCCTTTGGCCTCCACACAAGAAGACTCCTCCCGAGGCTAAGCTCCAGGTTTCTCCTGCAACTTCCAAGGAGAGAAGGGTCACTCCTTATGTGGGGGCTGAAATGGGTGTGTTGAGCCCGTTAAAGCTGTTGCCTGCACAAACAGGCTGGTTATTAAGAGCTTGTCTTGTTCAGTGCTCTTTTGTCTGGGCATTTGGTCTCCCCCCACCCCACCCCATGCCAAAGGAAAGCCAGTTAGGCTTCTCCTTCCCTAGTACCCTTTCCCCTTCCCCCTTCTCCCCACTCAATCCTACTTCAGGACAGAGGAGAGCATGCTGCAAATGTGTGTTGGCATTTCCAACACACATTTCTCCGGTGCTTGCCTGCAATTCTTCACATTCCTCCAGGCCTGGCTTGCTGAGAGGGGAGAGCAGTCCTGACATCACTGCTGCTCCCCCATGGCCCAATCCATCCCTGTCTGAGGAAGGCACAGGAAAAGAAAGTGAGCAGAAACATAGCTTTCACTGGAATGAAAGAGTGGAGATTGGAAGGCAAAGACAACAGAAAGTAGCACTTTTCAAAGGCAGAAGCTTCCATCTTCTCTTGCCTGTGCCTTCTTTGATCTCCACTCAGTCTATATGTGTACTTTTGGTTTTTCTTGCCTAAGTGTAGGACTATACTTTTCTCTACACTGAATTTCATTTTGTTAGATACGGCCCAGTGTTCTAGTCTGTCAAGATCCATCTAGAGCTTGAGCCTATCTTCTTGGGTGTTAGCTATTCTTGCCAGCTTAGTAACACCTGCAAATTTGTAACTTCCCCTCCTATTCCCTCATTTAAGTCATTAATAAAGATATTGAAGAGTACTGGGCCTGCTAAGACAGAACCTTGTGGCACCCCACTCTTACTTCCTCCAGTAACTTAGATCCATTAAGGACTACTCATGAAATATGGTTTATCAGCCAGTTGGAAGTCCATCTATGGTGGTGCTATGTATTCCACTTTTTGTCTCGCTTACTAAGAATTTTTTTTTTTTTTGTAGGTTGTGTCTACTTTGTCAAATAACCTGCTGAAATCTAAATATATTATGTCCACAGTAATGCGATCTACTAGTTAGTCATTATTTGAACGAATGAAATAAGATTGGTTTGGCATGTTCTGTTTTTTAAACAAACCTGTTGCCTGATGCTAAGTTAATACTTTACTTGTTTCTAAGATTGGGCAGATTGTTTTTTTCTTATCTTTCAAGTATCTTCCCCAATATTGATGTTAAGCTGATTAGTCTATAGTTCTGAGTCTGCTTTTTCCCCCTGTTTTTGAAGAGTGGGAACCAACACAGCTTTTTTTTCCAGTCCTCTGGTAGCTCCTGTACTCAGATTTCTAAGATATGGTGCAGTGGTTCTAGATGACCTCTGCCAGCTCCTTAAAACTCTTGGGATGTATTACAGTCCCTGGTGTTGTTTTCATCAAGATCAGACAGGTTTCCTCTATTTATTTTTTTGCTTATTTAACTTTTTATTGTGGTCTGTCTTTTACATTATGTTTTGTGACGTTGACCTATAGTTTTCTTTTTTGTGTGAAGATAAGAGAAAGAATGAATAAGCCCAGTTCTGCTTTCTCTCTGTTGCCTTTATTCCTTGCCATCTTCTCTTTAGTGGACGACTGTTCCTGATTTTTTTTGTTATTTATATGTTGGAAAAAACTTTTTATTATCTTTGACTTTTTGTTGCAAAAGTCTTTGTGTTCTGACCTTTGTTTTCCTGACTCATCTTTGCAAATTTCTGGCTGTCTGCTGAATTCTGCTTAGTTGTATGTCCCCTTTCATTTTTTTGTACTTGCTTTTTCCTTCAATTTGCCAGAGAGATCTTTGTGAGTCATGCTGGTTCTTCTGGATTTCCTTCTTGTTTTCTTCTCCATGGTATTGTGCTGGTCTGGCTTCTAGGATCATACTTTTTCAGAGTTTTCCCAAGATATTTAGTTGTTTTCTCCTTTAGAATTTTCATCCATGGAATTTTCCCAAGTTCCTCTGATTTATTGAAATCAGCTCTTTTAAAATCCAAACTCTGGTGTATATGTTCTCGTGCTGTGTTGCGTTATGCTGAATCCTAGTATAACATTGTCACTCTCACCCAAGGTTTCCTGCAGTTTTTTAATTCCCTTATCACTTCTGTTGTAAACAATTAAGTCCAATAATAGCTGTCCCCTCTAGTTCTATCCTGTGCTTTTGGAAACAAAGGTGTTCAGTTAGGTTGTTTAAGGAACTTATTGATTTCCACTTGGGTGCAGAATTAGTTTCCATTGATATCAGGATAATTGAAGTCTCCCATTCACTATGTTCTGTGGTTTCCTGCAACATGTTTGTTAGTTGGTTGGCAAAAAGGACATCTCATTCTGCTTGATTGGGTGGCCTATAATATACACCTATGGCCATGTCATTCTTTTTTTCTTTTATATTGACCCCTATGCATTCTAGGAGGTTTTCATCTTTGTTACAGAGGTGAGCTCCACCCCTTAGAGTTGGAAACAGCTGGCACGTATGTGCGAGGGAAACCTTTACTTTTACCTTTATTCCCAAATAAACACTTTGGCCAGTATCATCATTCAATTATGGTACTTTCTCTATCCATTATCTCCACATACTTGGCTTTCTCTATGTATTAATCATCTAACCAGTTGAATATTTTATTTGGGCAAGGAGGCAGAACTGCAGGACATAGATGATTGAAGATAATCCTTTGGCTTCATAGCAAAGTAATATCATCCAGGTTGGTTCGAATGGATGCTTACATGTGACTAGGGCCTGGTCCTATTGTTAAGCAAAAGGATATATCTACATGATGGAAGACAAGAAACAAAGATTAAAAAATAGACAGATGGTCTGTGCCTATCTGTGAACTTCCTAAAACACAGTCTTCCATCATTTATGCTTAAAATTCATTCTACTGTCCCTTTAGTTGATTTTGGTACATAGGAGGAAATTAGATTGTTCTTTAGTCTGGCTGTCACCCTTTGTCTTAGACTGTTCTGAGTGACATTTATGGAGAAAATAAATAGAAGTTAATAAAGACAGTGAAGCCCCGGCTTGGTGAAAGTGATAAAATCTGCAACAATTCTCATTTGGCTAATTCAATTTTGGGATGGTTGCAAGTTAATATTAATTATAAACAGAAGCATGTTAGGATGAAAAATGTACTGCAGAGAAATCAACATTTGCAATCTTCATGTTCAGCCACATAAATGATTTACAGAGGGAAAATAAACAGTATTAAATTTTCAAATGATAATATATTGGAAAATGCAGAGAAACAGTAGAGCGAGTAGGTAAATAATGAAAAACTGCATCAAGGGATGGGACAGAACAGAAAAGACACAGTTTTGAACTAGAAAAAAAATGTATGTTTTGTTGGACAAAAAAAATAAATCCCAATACAGATTCTCAGTTGGAGGAAAAAAATATTTGGCAGCAGTGAAAAATATGGAATTAATAACTGTCACCAATGGGTATTTTCATTGTGCTACTTATTATAATAGTGTCACAAATATTGTAGCACTGAAAAATCCACTGAGAGAACAATAAAAGCTGCAGCCATGATCCTTCCATGTTTCTCAGAGGACAAAGCAGGAAAGCCTTAACTGTATGTATCTATGGATGGTATCTATAGTCACACAATGGGGTTGTGAGATCCTTGCTTAATCAGAAAACCAACCCATTTGAGCCTTGAATTTGCTTTTTGAGAATGGTGAATACATAGGCTACAAAAAAGTGCATCATTATGGAACATCACTCACACATACAGTCTGTCACCCATATTATATTTTATAATTTATAATTGATGGCTATTCAATAACATTTAGACATATTTTGTTACCATTTTTGTGTTTCAGGACAGTTTCTAACACACACTTTCCTGCCTGGTTGTCTTAATTGGATTCAGGTGGAATTATTCATTCTTGGCTTGCATAATCATTTCCTGTGGTTCAGGCTTATTGTTAACATTTCCATCATGACACGGCTCAATTTTACTGTCAGTTTACTATATTCATTATAAAAGATAGGACAAGACAAGACACAGCACTGAAATGCATCTATTGTGCATGTGGTTGTCATAGCTAAACAGTGCAAATCATTTTCTTCAAGTGTTAGATTTGTAAACATAGTGGCAAGCTGTTTTAAAACATTTAGAAGTTCTTCACTATCATGTGTGCATATGCATGCTTGCATGCACATGCATGAAGTCCTTTATAAAAGGTTATTAAAAAAAACATTTCCCATATACTTACGTTTGGTTTGTTGTTGTTGTTTAAAAAAAACCTGAGCCCTATGACTAAGTAAAACTCACAGGGGATGATTTTGCTTCGGTTCGAGAAACATCTATATAATTCATGCTGAATAGTCATACAGTGGAAATAAATAAAGGGGAAAAGTAATTTTGAAGAAAATCCATAATCAATTTGTGAGACCAAACTTGTTGCCAAGGTAAGTACAAGCTGCAGAGCCAAGTTTCCTTATACACTACATCAATTTACCTTCTAATTAAATTAAACGCCTACTTCTTCTAGGGTAACAGACATTTATCTTTGTTCCCCAGTGAAATCTAAATTTTCTATGGTTGTTGGTTAACACACGAGTAATTCCTTTGAGTTACAGATGGCTCTCAGTTGTAAATTTGGAGAAAATTCCATGCTGATTTAGTGTCTAATTTCAGCTAAACATACACAAATTGCAGTATATATATTTAAATATTAGAATCCATGTATCCAATATATATAAGTGATTCAATATACATGTACTGAGCAGGATTTTCATGGATGTTACTATAATATTCATTAGTTACCCTGATTAGCAGCATTCTATCTTGTCTATAGAATCTGAAATAAAGATTTAACTGTTCAAAATGATGCAAGACAACTATGGTGACCAGAATAAGATGAGAAATTTGAGGGAGATTGCATGTGAGTGGCAATCTTGTATTGTCTGTTAATTTATTTTGTGATTTGCAGCACTTGGTAATTCTTTACTTTCTTTTAGAGGGAAAGGGTCAGTGGTTTTATATTTAGTGGTCCTTGAAAAGCCCTGAGAATTCTCAGAAGTGTGTTTCTGCTACCTGCTTGGTGGTTATGTGGTCCGCAGTTGAAGGCTAACTTGAAGGTAGAGACAGATATGGAGATGGCGATGATGATGATGATGATGAAGATTATGATGATGATACAGGTAATGGGGAGATGTAGATTGGAGGCCATCATAGCTGATAGAGCTGAAGATTTGATCCATCAGTGAAGATTACAGATTGGAATGAATCTAGACCAGGATTACAAATGAACCAATGAGTTCAGCTGTAACATATTTTGCTGATCGCCTATGAGTGAAGAGACTGGCTTCACTAACCACATCATACCTGGTTGCTCCAGATGCCACTCCTGATATCAGCTACTGTGGGGAGGACTTTACAAAATCTCTGACTGCTGGTTTGTCTTATGAGACTGGGGGCTACCTATAACATCACCGATATGCATTTGCTGCTGCCCCACTGCTAAAGTGGACTTGCCGTTCTTGTAATCTGACTCCCTTGAATACTTTTGCCTAGGGAGAAAAAAAACATTGGGAAGTGCCATGAAGAGGATTTGAAGGGATTCAGATTGGGATGGCAGAGCAATAGCAACAGCAATAGCACTTAGACTTGTCCCAAAGGTGCAGGGGTGGAATACAAAAGGGTTAACTACTGGTTCAGGATTTACGAGCTTCCCTGCCACTGTGAGCTGCTTTGTGAGCTGCGCATCATTAGCACATCATTAGCATGCTGCAAGTGCCAAGAAGCAGTCTTTGAAACAGCCCTTTTTTCTTGTTTTTTTAACTGCAGCTGTGCCTTGTTCAGCAGCTGAAGTTGAAAAATCAGGAAATAAAGATCAGGTAAGAACCCAGGTGGGCGGGTGGGCAAAAACATCAGCAGACGGTTCTATGTCTGCTGCTATTCAGAGCTACCAGTTCTACAGAAGTGGACAGAACTGGTAGCATCCCACCCCTGCAAAGGTGTTTATTTTTTTTCAAAAGAACTGAAGAAGCTTTTTGGATGAGAAATGAAACATCTTCAAAGAAAAAGAAAGAAAGTCCTGTTGCCTTTTGGAAAAGCATCTTTGGCACAACCATGACCTGGATAACGGAGACTTCCAAAAACAGCACTTAGTACATGACTTCATAGTGCTTTACAGCATTCTCTGTGCAGTTCATAGAGTCAGCATATTGCCCCAAAAAATCTGGTTCCTCACTTTACTGACCTCGGAAGCTGTGTGGTGTTTTTGGCACCAGAAGTTTTGTGCTGTGCCAATGCAGTCTTATGGGAGCATCCTGTACAATGAAGCTGAATGTTGGCCTATTGGTTCCCTCTCATAAACATAGAGACTGGCACCTTGTTTTTCCAGCCAGGTCATTATGGTCTCTTATTTGGCAGAAGGAGGTTAGGACTGATATAATATTTGTAACCAAAAATTTCAGGGAAGAATGTGAAGTTCCCATCTTGAAATGTGACTCTTTGCATTTCAGGTCTAGCACAAGTTATGACTCTGGGGTAAAGAGGTGAGGTGGCAATTGTCATCTATGAGTTGTTATTGGCTTTCAAAGACTGCCCTGGAGATAATCAATGTGACATTCTTTGCTATAAATTTGGCTCTAGAGAAACAATTGGGATTGTTCTTGTTATATTACCAGTCCCATTGTGTTCTGTCCTCACTACTCGTTAGTCTGTGTGCAGCTTGACATGCAGCTGAAACCATCTATCCTCCAATAAAACAGATTGTGTGCATAGATCTGAATATTTTATTGAAAGAACAGGATATAGTGAAATTGGGGAGGAGTGAGGGGAGGGGAAAGGAATGTGGGCTCTGAACACCTGGACTTTTCCTTGGTGGTCCAGCCACATAGTACAATAAAGGAGGCTCAGGAGAGATATTTAGGCAGCTGCCATTGGGGCACCCCATCATCTGCCACCTGAGAAGTTGCTTTACTCTGCTTCTCTGGAGCCATTGGAGTATAATGAATCTCAGAAGGCTAGCTGCTTGTTATCCGTGAACTGAGCTGACTTGACTCGGACTCTCCTGTGGAGAAACTGCTGCTGACACGATGTCTTGGTTATCTCCACTTCCTGAGTTGAGTTTCAGAGCTGAAATCTGTTGGCTCTTTATTCTGCACTCTTCTGCTATCATTTCCTGAAAGAGATGGCTGGATTTCAGGGCACTGTTAAGCATGAGGCAGGTGTGCTGAACTAACACTGCCAAAAGCAACATTGCTGACTTGCAGATAAACTTTAAAGCTGAGTGCACAAACCACATGACAATAACTGCACTCCAGAAAAATTGTAAGTTCAGAAAGACAGGGAAGAAATTCCTAGTGTGACAGAGACAAAGAAAGAGGTTGGAAAAAAAGATAGCTGTGTGCTGGTTTAAATATAAGCCCTACTGGTCTTACTTACTTTGTACATTACACTTGTACGTTTGTTTGGCTGAGAACAAATTTGCTCCCGGAAACTTTGCAGGTCATTCTTTTGCTAGAAAGGATTCTATTTCACGTAGAAAGGTTTTACATGTAAAAGTCACCAACAATGAGAGAAATAAAATGGCCTTCTTCTAGTTTCAATTTGATGGTAATGGGATAAGTTTAATTAATACAATTGCTTAGCATTGTTAAAGGTTTGTGTTTAGCTATTTATGAAAGAATGATAGTGCTTCTATGGCTGCAAAGTCAGAATCTAGATATAACGCGCGTGTGCGTTATAATATCACACACATACACACACACACACAAACGTGGGCATCTCCCTCTGCCCCTATGGATGTGACAGAGATCAAGTTCAGCTTCCCTTTTTGCAAAAAAACAAAAAAATGATTATACCTAAGGAAACTATTATCTTTCCAATTCCCATCCTGCCAATCCTTTTCCCTCTAATAATATGTATAATCTTTGCAGTAGTGTTCATTTTAATATTTATTCTTCTCTATAGATTCACCAATATTAATATGAAATTAAAAATAGAAAATATTATCACCATGTATAAGAAATACTAGGAATAATTATCCCAATACATTAAAACAAATCATACAAAATGTTTCACAAATAACTGTATAAACCTTAGAAGACAACAGATAAGACTTATTACAACTACTATAATAACATGAACGTTTGCAAAAGTATTGTACTATGGTAAAAAAAATTAATAATCTAGTATATAGAATCTAATAGATAAAGAAATACATCCATAATAACAATTGGGATACCTTTGAACCAACATTAACATTAAAAGGAACCCAAATATATCCAGACTATGTCAGAAAATATAATCTGCACTGTCTGCACTATGTTGAAGGCTTTCTAATGAGACAACCAGCTTTTAACCCAATTTATATAATTATGTATCAATTATGTATCAAGCTAATACTACAGTGTTTGATGCTTAATACACTTTAATAAAACCAGATTGTGCTGGATGAACTATCAAAAGTAATAATTTGTATTCTCTGACAAAGTTGGTATCAAAATTTTAGCATCCATATTTAGAAATTGGGTGATGTCTTGCATATTGAACTGGGTCCTTAGCAGTCATCAAAATTACAGAAGTAAAAACTTTTCTGGAAAAAATTGAGAACATTTTACTTTATTCCAGTTTATAAGAAAATAAACAGGGCCAGAATTGTATTTAATTTCATAGATTTAATTGTATCAATGTTAAACATATAGCTTGATGAGTTGTTTGATTCTACATTTAAAAAATGATAGCGTAACTGAAGCTTGGTAAGAAATGAGAGCAGTTTTATACTTATCTCTTTGATTAGCTAAAGATTATCTGAAGACTTAAAAGTGTTTTCACTTTGAGAAGGATTAATCATTGCCAAATAGTCATTCCATTCGATTCCAATAAACAGGTTTATAGACTTTCCATGCATTAGATTTAGTATTTCACTAGGGACTTTAAAACATGATTAAAATCCTCAGGTATAATTATCTGATCAACAGTCAGAATAAAAAGATGGATGAAAAATCTATGTAAACATCAACAAAATATTTTATCTCAATATTCTACTGAATATCTCAGAGGATGTATAGCAATTATTGTGTTTCAACTTCTGCACACTAGAATTGCAATGTGTTAGAAAGGCCTGTTCTGTTTTGACATGATTTTGGTTCAATGTTCTCAAGATTAAAGGTAAGAGTATTGGGAAAAGAAATAAGTATGAAAATTTCAAATGTAGTGTTAAATGTAGCATAGAGATTTATTTTGTTGTTTCAGACTTGAATAATATAATTGCTTTCATATATATTAGTCCTTCTTTGATTTTATTTATTTGATTAATTAATACAAAATAAAAATTTAAAAAAAATAAAAAGATATGAGCACATTTTAAGCCCCTGTCACACTGCACCAACGGATGGAAAGAGGATGTAAAATGGAGAAAAACACTTGCCATTCCGTTAGTTAACGTGATGCTTCCATTCTGTACTCACTGCCTCCGTTTTGCTTCCTCTCTATCCGTCCAGCATCTGTCTATTGACATTTCATCTGCTCAGAAGGTTTTGAGCTGCTCAAAACTTTGAGCGGAAAATGTATCCAATGCATCTGTTCTGCATCCTCTAGGCATACGGGGGACATCCGTTCTGCATCCATTACGCATCTGCTATATCCGCTAGGCATCCGCTGCACATCCGCACAACTCAAATCTGTTCCAGCGGTAAACGGATCAGGAGAGAAGCAGAACGACACGCAGCATTAGTAGCACGGATGGAGAAAGGATGAAAGTGGATGCAAATCGCATCTGCATCATCCGCTACGCATCCCTCTGCATCCACTCTGCATCCTCTACACATCCCTCTACACATCCTCTACGCATCCACTCTGCATCCTCTATGCATCCTGTATGCATCCGCTCTGCATCCTCTATGCATCCGCTCTGCATCCGCTCTGCATCTGCTTCCATCTGCTTCCATCCTCTAGGCTTCCGTCCGCAATCCGCTTTCCATCCGCTCTGCGTCCCCCCCCGTCCGTTCCTTTCCGTGTTATCCGCTCTGCTTATGCAAATTTTTGCCCCTTTTGAGAGCGGATAACAATGTAGGATGGAACATTTTTCTCATCCGCTGTGTCCTTTTTACAAATGTTTTGCATCCGTTGGGCAGTGTGACAGAGCCTTTAGCTATCATTGTATACAGGACGGATGTCAATATCATGCTGCCATCATGTGACATATCACAACATCTTTCCCCTTCACAGAGCTGGGGTGGGCATGGCCTGTGCATGACCCATCTGGCCCATGCATGACGCATCTGGCCCATTGACACCTCTGGTGTAAAGAGAACAACACTCAAGACCATTTAGTCTAGAATCTAGACTAAATCAAAGTTAGGTGAATGTTTCAGGCAGCTGGCACTATCTCACAATCCTGCATGAAGTCAGATATAAAAATGGTTTTTTTTAAATTTTTTAATTAAAAAAAACCTTTATTAAACTTTAAAAAAGAATATATACAAAAAAAATACAACTCATTAAAATGGAAAATAGAATCAAAAACATTATAAACATTACAAATTATTTTGATGGTGCTTACATCCTTATTACATATTTCATATTTCTGGTTATTCTCATACATTTATTCTTTTTAGACTATTCCTTCCTTTTTTATTTGTTCGCTTATTTCTGTCATTTATCCATTTGTACCAGTTTTCCCACATTGTATAGGACTTTGAGTCTTCCTTTTCCTTTACTTTTAGAGTAAGTTTATCCATTTCAGCGCAATCGTAGATTTTTTGGATTATTAAACTCTCTGTTGGCAAGAAGTTTCCAACATTGTGCAAGCGCCAGTCTTGCTGCAGTGACTATGTGCAAAATTAAATATTTTATCTTCTTTGTGTAGTTTCCTTTTATTATCCCCAATAAAAAGATTTCTGGTTTGAGTTCTATTTGGAAGGTTGTAATTTCTTTTATCCATGTTCGTATTTTTATCCAATATTTCTTAATTTTCGGGCAAAGCCATTAGACATGGAAAAAGGTGCCCTGTGTCTGTTTGCATTTCCAGCCGACTGGGCTTAAACTGGGGTATATTTTAGCTAATCTCGAGGGGGTCAGATACCACCAATAACACATTTTGTACTGATTCTCTTTATATACTGCCAATATGGTTATCTTATTATTCTTTTTCCAAATTCTTTCCCAGTCCTCCAAATCAATATTATGTCTCACGTTTCTTGCCCATGATATCATTGGGCCTTTCACTAATTCCTCTGCCAAATCAAACTCCAATAAATAATTATAAATCTTCAAAAATAATTTCTTTTCTGTGCCCTCAAGGAGTTTATCTAATCTATTCGGTTCTAATTCAGTTCCATACTCCTCCTTATCTTTTTTGTATCTTGTTTTTATCTGGAGATATGGCCATCAATCTATATTCAAGCCTTGATCTCTAAGTTCTTGATTTGTTTTTAATACTCCTTGGGGATCTAAAACTTCATATCTAATTATTTTTCTGATTTCCAATGCATTGTCATGTGTTGATGCCTCCATGGTGGATACCCATCCTGGAATTTTTATGAAGTGTTTATTTTTAATTTATCTCCATATTGGTATTAATGAGTCTCTCACAATACGTCTAGGGTAATAAGCTTGGGATTTACTTCCTGGATTCCACATGAAGGTATGCCATCCTGCTTGTAAATTGTGCCCCTCTAAAGTTAAAGTTCTTTTATTTCTTAAATTGGCCCAATCTTTGATCCATGTTAAACCTGCTGCTTTATAATATGTTTCCCAGGCAGGGAGTCCAAATCCACCTCTGCTCTTATTGTTCTGCAAAGAACTTAGTTTGATCCTTGCTCTTTTACCTGCCCAAATGAATCTCATAGTCCTCTTGTTTAAATAAAAAAATAACTTTTTATCCAGCTTTACTGGGATCATTTGAAAGAGATAAAATAATCTCAGTAACATCCTCCCTAACAGAGATAGTTGTATTTTCTCCCACTTTTCTAGGTTCATTTGTTGTACCAAATTTATGTAATTGTCCTTTGACTGTTGAGCATCTTGCTGTAAATCAACTTCATTTTCTTTGCAATTTGTAGTTCTATTTCTTCCACTAATTTCTTTTTCTAATTATCCATTAAATTTTTTGTTATCAATTTGGTTTTATCTTTATTAATTGTTAGACTAACTACTTCCCCAAATTTCTTTATTTCCTGTATTAATTTTGGTCCTGATTGTATTTGTTCTTCCATAAAGAATACAAGGTCATCAGCAAATGGTTGAGTCTTGTATTCTTCTTTTTTAATCTTTAAACCTTTTATTTCCTGATTTGATCTAATTCTTATCAACAAAATTTCTAGTGTCAAAATAAAGAGCAGAAGTGAAAATGGGCATCCCTGTTGTACTCCTTTCCTTATTTCAAATATGTTTATAGACTCCCAGTTAATTAATATACGTACTTTCTGAACTAAGTAAATCAACCCTATCCTTTTTTCAAATCTGTCTCCAAATTTTTTATTTGCTGAATCATAAATTGCCAGTTTAACCTGTCAAAAGCCTTTTGGGAATCCAGAAAAATTAGTGCAGCCTGTTTTCCTGGATGAGCCTCATAATACTCCAGTACATTGATTACTGTTCTTATGATGTTTTTTCTTTGTCTTGTTGATAAAAAGCCATTTTGATCAGATTTACCATTCAATATTTTTCATTCTTTCTGCCATGATATTCATCAAAATTTTATAATCAGCATTCAATAAAGAGATTGGCCTATAATTTTTTATCTGTGTGGTATCTGTGCCTTCCTTCGGTATTTGGGCAATATAAGCTTCTCTCCACGATTCTGGTAACCTTGCTTCCGTTAATACCTCACAGCAAACTTTCAAAAGTATTGGATCAATTATTTCTCCTAAGCTTTTATAGATTTCCCTGGCAATCCATCTGTTCCTGGTGCTTTACTGGGTTTTTTTGTTTGTTTGTTTGTTTCTGGATTGCCTCCCTTAATTCTTCTATAGTGATATATCTCTTTATTCTTTCCCTATCCCTTTCCATTAGTACTGACATGGTCTCCCTGTTTAAGTAGTGATTATTTTTTTTCCTCTGTAGTACCCTCTTGTTTATAGAGTTCTTTAAAGAACTCTTGTGCAATCTCTTTTTTCTTTTCCATATTATATTGTAAATTCCCCTCTTTATCCTGTAATTGCTGAATCACTCTTTTTTCTCTTTCTTTTCTTAATCTATAAGCAAGCCACCTCCCCAGCTTGTTGGCATGCTCAAAGTAATTTTGTTTAACAAATTTCAATGTCCCTAGATTTTTTTCCAATATATTTAAATTATGTTTGGCCAATGCCTGTTTACTTATAATTTGCTCATTCCCTAATTTATGTTGTAGTTGGGTTTCCAAATCTTTAATCTCATCCTGTAATGCACTGTATTCTTTTTCTCTTTCTTTTTTCCTTTTTGCATTGTAAGCTATCATTACCACTCTTATATATACTTTTGTTGTATTCTGCAAATATAAAAATGTTTTAAAATATGGGTTTTTTTTAAAAAAAGTAGAGCTCAGCTTATAAGATTTCAGCAATCCTATTGGCAAGACTGAGTGATATGGTGCACTTCATCAAGACAAAGAGATGATGTGTTTTGCTTTTGTAATTTGCTGCTGAGCATATGCAGAAGCTCCTTCCAGCTATTTCAAGTTATACAGAGAGGCATCAGAAGAGGCCTAATAGCAATTTTATGTCACATTTCAAAATCAAGGTACCTAATTACTTTTTGAGTCAGTCTTGAAAACGTGTTGCTCAGATTGTCACACTGTCCTAAAGACTTACATCAATATTTGGATAAAAACACTCATATAATGTAGAAAAGGCAAGGTTTTGCACCTAGGCAGGAAAAACCATAAGTACAAGTACAGTTTAGGTGAAATCTGGCTCAAAAATAGTAACTGAGAGGGACCTTGGAATCCTAGTGGATGAGCCAGCAGTGTGAGGCAGCAGCAAAAAAATGCTAATACAAACCTTGATTGTATAAACCAAGGCATTAAAATTACATGAATTATTAGTACTGCTTTATAAATCCATAGTAAGATTACACCTGGAATCCTGCATCTAGTTTTGGTCACCACATTACCAAAAGGATATTGAGACTTTGGAAAAAGTGATGCTGAGTTTAGGACTGAATTTTGCTGATAAATCTCCTAGATCAGAATCTGCTTGAAATAATAATCTTATATTAGTTTTGAACATATTGGAAACCATGTTTTCTATCTGTACTTTTAAGCTAATTTGATTTGATTATGTTATTAACTTTTCAAACCTTAAGTCAATTTCTTTTTCCAAGAATTGAAATCAATATAGATGAGTTTTCCCAGACACATTTCCTACTGGGATTCTTCCATGCATTTATATTTCTCTGAATTTCCTCCTTCCCAAAGATCTCTATTGTTATCTGGGTATTCTGTTAAACTATCATATTTTCAAGACTTATTTATGATTCCCAGCTTCTTACCAGCTTTGCATGAATATTGTTCCAAAGTATAAGCCTTATTTCCAAATCCCTACACAATTTCACTTGAGAAGTTATTTCCTTCTATCCTTTGAGCCTTTCTGGTCTACTAGCTAATATTCATTCCTCTAAGCCAGTTATATCAAACTTTGAGATAATATTACACAGAAAACATCCTACATTCTTCCCTTACATTGTCAATCTTCCTGGCTTCAGTGTTACGGCGCTGTAATCAAATATTGCCTTTTGAGACTTGTTACTGTGCTTAATTGTCTGTGGTAACATAGTTCAAGAATTTGTAATCCAATCATATGTGTAAATACAAGTGTTTTTCTACAACCTTATAGACAGTTCTCTAACAATTCAGAATTGAAGAACTTCTATGGAACATTCCAGAGATTCAACTCAAACTGGAGATTCAAGATTTTAAAAGGGCGTGGATTTAATTTCAATTTGTTATGTGAGGTTTTAGATAAACCATTCAAGACACCCTAAGATCTGATCTGAAGAATGATTAATCCATAGGCTGTCATTGTAAATAATAAAATGCTTTCAGATGCTTCATTTTGAAAGGCAGAATGGAGTGAAAACAGCAGAGCTCTGTTTCAAACTTTTCAAAGGATGTTCATCCTATCAGGTTTCAAAGGTTTAACAATGGTAACTGTTGTACATTTTTCTCTTGAATCTCTTCCAAATCAAAGCATTAAGAAATGGGAAAAAACAGTGGAGCAACAGTTGGGCTAAACCGAAACATAAAGCTATGTTCTAAATAAAAATGTTCAGCAACATTGATATTTTGATATTTGCATATCAAACTGATTTATTGATAATAAATATATGTAGAACAGAAGTCTCCAAACTTGGCAACTTTAAGATTTGCAGACTTCAACTCCCAGAATTCTCCAGCTGGCTCATTTATATTTCTCCAGCTGGCTGGAGAATTCTGGGAATTGAAGTCCACAAGTCTTAAAGTTGCCAAGTTTGGGGACCCCTGATGTAGAAGCTAATACTACCCTTTTAAATTTTTTAAAAATTTAACCAGTTGTCCAATTTTTTTGGGGGGGGGGTGGCAGGTCTCAGAAGCTGAAAAAATTCTGGTCCAAAGTCCAAACAATGTTATACTACAGTACAGTACATATATGAGCCTTCAAATGAGTGTCTTAACCTTATACATTTTCAAGAGACTTTCATCTGCTCTAGTCATAAAGAATTTAAAAATAAGGTTTGAGCTGAGATGTACCCTAGAACGAATGGTTCTCAACCTTTACTTCACCACAGACCTCCTTTAAATACCTTTTGTGACATGGACCAAAGCCACAGACCACCAAGACTTAACTAAATATTTAAATCATAACATTTCTTCAAGCCTTTGCAGATCTCCTGTGACAAAAACGCAGCGCCCTCATAGGTCTGCAGACTCCAGGTTGAGAACCATAGCCCTAGATCATGGGTGTCACATTGCAGTCATGTGACATATAACAATATTTTCCCCCTTCATGGAGCTGGGGTGAGCGTGGCCTATACATGATGCATCCAGCCCGCAGGCCACCAGTTTGTCACCCCTGTCCAAGACAGATCAGTCCTGGGTCCCTATTTGAAAAACCATGAGCTGAGAACCAGCAAACTCCTTTAATTCAACAGAATGCAAAGTTCAGATTTGACGATACCCTATTAAATAAGCTCAAAAGATGAATCAAGCCCAAACCAATGTTAGCCTTATCATCCCAAGCTGCAATGGAAGGGCAATCTGGATCTTAATTAATTTTTTGTATCCTGCAATTTAGTTTCCTAGCTTGAATCAACTTTACTGCAACCCACTGGGTTATATTTGCTTTCAAAGTTTATTATAATGTTATCCATTAATGTAAAGTGAGCCTTCCAAATTGGAGGTGGCAAAAGGAAATATAATTATATCCCTATTGTTTATTTTGTTTATTTTTATTTATTATTAAATTGATATGCCACTCACCTCACTGTTGTCTCTGAGGAGGCTTAGAAATAATAAAAATAGCAATATGACAACAGTTATAAATATGCAAACAATTAAGTAACTGTTAAATAAATCCAGTATTGGAGTGGTAAGTAAGTGACTCCACATTAACTGTGGACAAAAAGGATTTAATTCTGAATGATATTTATGATCACATGTGATAATAATTTAAATTTAGTCAAGGCTATTCCAGTATTAGAAATTATCAAGTGAATATATGGAATGCGGCATTTTTTAAGCCACTGGCTGTAGTCTGACTTTTCCTTGGGTTGAAGAGTTTGGCCAGACCATCCTTTAGTCTTACATATTAATACAAGAATAAATAAAAGGCAAATGTGACCTTATTAGTTGATGTCTGAGTGATTTTTGTTTGTTTTACAATGAAAATTACCCTTTTGAACATTTCTTTTTGATTAAGTAAAATAGGCTAAGACAAGCTAAAGATTTGAGAGGTTAATGTGGAAAACCCATTTCCTTTTAAGAAATATCCTGACAGGTACTCTGTTTCTTAATTCTAAGCCTAAACCTCCTGTTCCTGGCTCTTGACATTCTAATAAAACAGTCTGACAAGCCTGGTATTAACCTACAGTCTGTTTAATCAATAGATTCCTTGTTTTTCAGAAATTCATACCGAAAGATAAAATCAGATGACTATATTCATAGGAGAAGGATGAACATATAATAACAGTAAGTCCAGTTAAAGAACTTACTTTACTTCTTACTGTAATATTCTAGAGACAGTTTCTGTAGGTCCACATTTAAGACATTTAACTTTTATTTGTCTTTTAATCAAAAATTTCTGCATAAAGAAGTTTTTTTCACATGATAAGTTGAATTGTTCTAAAAGATTGTTAAACAAGCTATTCTTGAATATCTTAGTCATTTTTTGAAGTTCATCTCTGTTCCCTATGACAAAATCTAGCAATAGATAGTGGGATAATAGGGTTTTCTTATCTTTTTTCTATTAACCCAATAATTATTGGGTTAATAATTAATAATTATGGTTTCTTGCATTGTCAGCCAGATATTTAGACCCAAATTTGGCATTTTTATCTAAATCAAATCTTCCCAAGGATTTAGGATGGGCAGATGTTGATGTTTGAGAGTGTTAGAGAGATATCATTTCATGGTGTAAGTTTTTTGGAGTACAGTTGCCTTTTACAAGTGACTGATGGTGAATTTGTCAATGCCAGTGGTATTCTAGTGGAGCTCCAGTTGTTTGATATTGCACCCAAGGCACCTATCAATATTGATGCTACCTTTGCTTTCTTTTACCATAATTGTTCTATTTCTATTTTCAGGTCTTTGTATTTTGTAATTTTCTCTTGTTCTTTCTCTTTTATTTCTGCTGTTTCTAGATGCTGTCACATTCATTAGCCTGATTTCTTTGTCCTTTTTATTGACCATTGTTAAATGTGGGGTGTCATGAGGTATCTGTTTGAGTTGTAAAGTCCCAGAGCCATTTATCTATTACTCTCTCTGTTTTATGGTCCCACTAGTTCTTGCTTGCAGGCAAATTATATTTCTTGCAGATCTTCCAGTGCAACATTGTTACTTATTTGTCATGCTATATTTGGTCTGGATGTGATAGTGATGAGGAAAGGATTGACTTAATGCAGGACAGACACGTAAACTTTACTGTTTTTTTTTTTTCTGGACTCTAAGCAGAAAACCATGCTTTCCATCTGACGGTTATATGAAATCAAAAAAGGTACACAAAGTAAGAATGGCTTATGTTACTGATTAGTTATTGGTTATTGTTCATATATAGTATTTAAATCCTTTTATACTGAAATACCAGATATGAACAATAACCAATAGCTGATGGTTAGCACAACAGGGTTTTTTCCTTTCTCCACGTTCATTATTTCATTCAACTGCTGATTTTATGAAGAGCTCTAGAAGACTCAAAAGCATGATCACTATTTTGGAACATTTTGCTTGTTCTAGTAAAGATATTCATCACCAACATTTTATCTAGCTCACCATTCCATGACCATTGAGAAACCCTCTGAAGGGATGACCAAATAGGTCATGGGTTGTTGAGTTTTGTTTAACAGTTTAATGTAAAATGAGGTAACCCATGACCCATTGGGTCATTGTTTCAGAAATATTTTGTTATCTAAACAGAGAAACAGAAGGAGCAAGGACGCAAAAGCAGTAGGAATGGGAAAGTCTTGTGACTTCCTGCCAGCTTTCCATTATTTTCCTTGTGGGAAGCTGTCATAAAGCATTATAAATGATATCAAATAACTGTAGCTGACCATGGCAGCCTATTGGGTGCTCATTTCAGAGATATTTCTTCTTTTAAACAGAGTCACCATAAAAATTCAGAGCCTTAATGATTTTATTTATTATTATAGAATATGCTTAAATTATTAGCAATTTTGTCCTTGGATTTTTTAGTGGAAAAATGAATTCTACCTTTCTTAACTAAATGAGACATTTATTTTAAACTTGATACAGTATTGCTGCATTGATTATAACTATCCCCTGTTTTCTTGGGATTATATCAAAAATATACGGACCCACATATATAAGTATGTTAAATTGTTTTTAAAATGTAACTTCTTTTATTCATTTGCATTAAAATTATACATAAAAAAGTCCAGAAAGTTCAAGTTAATTTGTCTCATGTTTCAAATTAAATTATATTGTAGAATTATTATTTTTTAATTCTTTATTCTTCCAAAAGAGAATAACTAAATGACATAAAATATTAGAAGCGTATATAATATATACTTCATTAAAAAAAATAAATTTGCAGATTGAAATGTAGGATTTGGGGCATAGTATTACTGACATATTTGAAAACTACATTCATTATATTTAATGTTTAAATTCTGGACAGAAGAAATAAACTGCTATAATTCATGCAAACTGTTTCTACAAATGCTATCTGCATGATCCAAAAAAATTTAACCACTTTTTCATAAAGTTCATCAAATTTAGTGAAATCCACTGCTGAATTTTATCTTGTTTATTTAAAACTATTAATTACTAATGCTAATTTTTACAAAATTCCTGGAATTGCTTGATCCACAGATCTTTTTTCAAAGAAAAATGCTTTCATTTCATTCTGAAATCTGACTAAAAAAAAAATCAGTTGTTTACACGATAGCAATTGAAAAAAAGGAAGGCTAAAACATTAATTTTTCAATTTTAGTACTACTGTTTTCTTAATGATTGTTTGTTTTTTATATTTTATTGTTTTTTAAGGCAAACATAGACAAACAAAACATAAAAACATCAAGCCATCTTCCATACATATACATACAGTGTGTTGCTTGGTTTACAAATTGTTTTGTGCTTCCACTTCGTAGTCTTCAATTACAATTACATTGTATATATTCTCATATTG
>BHFT01072469.1:0-14338 GCA_004320025.1 Laticauda laticaudata
AGGATCCCTGTCACAAATGGAGGAAGAAGCAGCAGCCACCACGAGCCAAACCACCCACCCCAGCTCCAGAGGATGCAGGCAAGAAGGGCAACTGGAGGGGCCAGAACCACAGTGTCCTTGGAGCATCAGGGACACATCAAGACCAGCAACACAGAACTTTCTCTCTCAAGCTGGTCCACTTGACAGAGGACTCCTCAAAGGCCGCCACAACTACGTGAGCCACACCCGTCGGACTGCCCAACGCAGGCCAAGTAACCAGGTTGATGAAGAGGAAGATACAGCACTTCTGCACAACCCTCAAGGCCCAGCTGAAGCTGCTCCTATCCAGTCCAGGTCGCTCCTCCACCCCAGGCGACTGTCACAGCCCTTCCACGGATTTCAACAGACCCCTCGCCTCACCAAGGCTACAACTACCAGACTTCCCACAGCACAAGCAGACCTTCCCAGTCCAGGCCCAGTTCATCAGAACACCACAGATGCCAGTCCTCACCCAGCTGCCAGACCAGACAGCCCCACCTCACTCCTTCTTCCCTCCACCCCCGCAGCTATTCAAACGGGACTATCTGTCATCAGTCTTGGGCCTCAATCTCAGGTCCTTGATGAAGGGCCTCTCCTCACGGCGCGACCTGAAGTCAGCTCCGGACAGCTCTGGAACACACCATCCTGTTGTACTCTCGGGGACCAAGCACCCCAATGTCGCCAGACCAGCACTCAAGCCACAGCCCACTCCACAGTCCCTGCCGCAATAGCCTGTGACCATGGACATGACAACAGGAGTGACTGGAGAATAGTTCAGAGACGAGTCTGTACTTGTACTTTATCTTTTGCCTAAGACACCTTTATTTGGGTTCCATTCTTTGCTTCATTTAATTAAAAAAGTTCCCCATATAAGCCCTTTTACTAAGACAGTTTCAATAAGGTTTTTAATCTTTTTTGACCTTAAACACACTAAAATTCCCAAGTTTAACTTTTGGTTTCATTTTTGCTTTTTGAATTTTGAATAGTCCAAAAGTTTACCCTAGAGACCAGTTAAATAAAGGGTATCTTTGCTCCCTGAAAAGAACCCACTTGGTTCATTTTTTTTTTTAAACTTAATAAAGTCGGTTGGATGAAAAACTTTTGGAAAAAAGGGTTTAAGCCTTTGCATGCTTGTGGTAGGATTAAGGCAATTAGTTTGGCTTGGAAGATAAACCTCCAGTGCAAAGGCATAGTTTGGGGGAACTGTATGTCCCCATCCCAGCTGCCACACATATGGACCCCTTTATTATTATCCAATACAATTTAATTCACTTGCGTCAACACATTTTTTTAAAAATAAACCAAGCTCTTTATTTAATGCCCCCTACTCATTGTAGCACCACTCAACAACATGGACCAATTCTCAATCAAGTGGTCAGAGGACAGGCTCAAAGAAGCCATCCATTAATCCAATCTGAATCCATCCTGTTCTTGCACTTCCAACTGTTCCAAGCTTTACGGGGGTTTTGCACAGCTTGTCTCAGTAGGTTTTTTGCCCCGCTTCTACCCTTCACGTGAAGCTCGTTGTTGGGGCCCTTGCCAACATCCCAGTGGTCCTATCCCAAGGGTTACGTTCCCCCTTTGCCTTCATTTCAACCAAGGCCCCCCTTCCACCGGTCCCCCATTCCCTTGGTTTTTGACCGGTCCACGCAAGTCTGGTTCTGCAACACTGGAGGTAAGCCGGGCGCCGTAGACGGTGGTGTGCCATGGAGACATTGTGGGCAGGATTGCAGCAATTGCTTCCTCACAATCTGGGCTCAATGCCCTGCATAGTGGTGAAAAGAAGTACCTGGAACTTGTGGCCCCAAGGCTTGCCAAAAGGCATATCCTCCACCACCCAATCTTTGCCCTGGAAAACGCCCTGGAGGCTCTTTTACGCGACGGTTCTTGAAGTCCCCTACTCCTTCAGGCGAGTTTGACGGCAGGTCATCTATAATGCTGAAAGTTATGGGCCCACAATCAGTAGGTTTTGGGAGTCCATTCACCATTGAGGTAAAGGTAGGGGCCCTCCCTTGTTGGTGTCCATTGTAAGTTCCGGGAAAATCTTGGGAAAACCCATGGATCGATGTTAGCCCCGTTTCCAGAGCCCAATCCTTCTGAAGATCCCACTGCCGTGTATATACCTGGGCCCTATCAAAAAACTGAACCCGTTTTTTTTGCCTGAAGCATCTGGTTGACGACGAAATAGAAATCCGCAGCTGACCACTACGGACCTGGTGGTCTGATTCCCATGGTTGGGAGAAAACATGGGATTGATGTTTGGAAAGACCCAAGAGCAAAAAAGGGTAATGGAAAGGTTGCCTGTACCACCACGGCTGGGGGGCTTTGGAACTCATACTGAGAAATCCAGAAATTGATTTTTTCCCCCTTTTATTGGGAAATAATCAACCACCGCAGGTGTCCCCTTTTTTCACATACTCAGAACACTACACAATCATCCAATACAACGTCATCCCAGAATACAACCATAAATTTTTCTTATCCCTTTTAATCCCTTTTATAATATGCAAGATGCAATAACGCTTAACATCCTTTCTTATTTTCCGTGCTTACTAACACTGTGTTAGACCGTTTCCGGTACACCTTTTGTGTTCCTCCCTCTTTCTGTTTTCAGCATGCCAAGTGGATGCGGTTGAGCTGAGGGGAAATGCCAGAGGATGCCAGCAGAGGAATTACATTGGACGTTTAACAGAATGATAACGGAACATGGAACGTTTGTCTACCCTATATTTCCAAAATGCGATGCTACAATCATACGTGGCCGGGGAAATTCCAATCCGGTTCACAAAACTTTGTTGCAGCTCAAAACTATCCTTTGGTGCGTGATTGAAATCTCTCAGTTGAACCGGCTCATTTTTGCTCGAGGATAGAGCGTCATGAAAACACGTCATGCAGTGGAGTACACAACGGATGCCATAGCATTTTCCAAAGGGATGGCAAGCTTTTTTTTTAATGTTTTACCATTCCTTTTTTGACCAATCCGACAAGTGCTAGTGGCGGACAGCAGGCCTTTAGCTTAAACTGACCTTCTTCCGTTAACCCTTATTACATTTACTCTTGGCCAGGACCTAGACTTCCCCTGTCTCCAGGAAACGTCTTCCTGCGAGTTTTTTTTCTTTCCCCTCCCTTTTTTGCTGGTACTTTGCTTGTTGTGAGAGTGACCACTTCAAAGTACCAATGCACTGAAAAAAGTGAACTATCGACCATTTTTCACACTTGTGGACTGCTTGCAGCATCCCCACAGTTCATGCACGAGGAGGCAAGGAGATGCGTGCCTTGATGTGAGTGATATTGAGTTGGCCATGCCCAGCCAATAACATGACCACCAAGCCACGCTTACCAACTAAGCCATGCCCACAGAACCGGTTGTTAAAAAATTTGAATCCCACCCCTGTTTTAGCCCAATAATATTTCAGATCCTGCCACAATGTTCCTATGGAATATAACTGTGGAAAGACTTAGCTAACTCAAAAAATCTGGCAGGCACCCTTTTTTTAAAAAAGCTTTTCCTTTTTTTCTGTTTAAAGAATATCATTTTGGGTATTTCTTCAAACACTCCAAAAGATGAACAATAGGAGAAACTTCTAGAATTACTGTTTTCTCACAAAGACAAAAGTGATGTGTGATGCAAATCACAGGAATTTTTTTATCTCTGATAGATTTAACTGCATTTTATTTATTCATAAGATTTCTAGACTCCTTTAATTTTAGAGGACTTTTCCATGCTC
Organism: Laticauda laticaudata; assembly: GCA_004320025.1. Lineage (NCBI taxonomy): Eukaryota > Metazoa > Chordata > Lepidosauria > Squamata > Elapidae > Laticauda > Laticauda laticaudata. The sequence goes on from BHFT01072469.1 coordinate 3,747, forward strand.
TAGGGCTAGCAAACACAGTTGAACTGCAAGCCCAAGTAAGGCAATGAACAAATATGCTTTAAGCACACTTAATTTAAGACAATACTTACAATTTACAAAATAAACATTTTACACATAGCAACGTCATATCAGTCTCTTCTGAATGGACAACAAAAGTGCACACCACTTAATTCTTCAGACATTCACTGTGAATCAAAGGTCAAAGATAATGCTAAGGATATGACTTGTATATCACAGCAAAAGAAATGGCATAATATAAAGATGGGGTAATTTAGGAATTCAGGGGCTTCTGTAACTTTTTAAATCTTTATAAATTGTTTTAAAAGAAAGGCTCTTTCTACATTTCCAAGGAAAACCTCTGAAGTTTCTAGCAAACCAGTCATCCATTCCTAACCATTTACACAGCTAAAATATTTTTGAAGAATGCCACATTCAACAGTTTTACTATCACTAAATGTTACACATTTTATTGTAAAGTGGGAGCTGTTCTCTTCCCAAAAGGATATGCCATTCCCTTGGTAGTTTAAAAGAGACAAAGAGAACAGCAGAAACTGTACACCCAGCACTCTTGGGAATGTGGGACCTCATGTTTCTTTTTCTCTCTTGACCTATTTTGGGAGAGAAAGACAGTAGAAGCATTGACTGGCTGTGATCAAAATCTGCCACAGCAAATGCATGGAGAGATCATGGTGGGGAAGAAAAAGTAATAGATACATAAGGGGAGGAGAAAAGAACATCTGTGACTCTTAACAGAGCCTGAAGCTTCCAGCATGCTTGTAAATGAAAGCTATTAGGAAAATTACAGGCTTACATTTCTAAACCACATGATTCTGATGAAGAATGCATTTGACAGCAAAATGCTAGGAACTCTGGTAAAGTCACTTAGGATAAAGAGAAAGAATTACTAATGACAGGGAAGAGCATGTAAAGGAAATCCAGAAAGAGGCTGTTTTATGCATATAAATTATACATTGGGTCTAACTAAGAATATGAAATGAATGGCAGTGAGCCAGATTTTTACACTGAAACATTTTAAAGGATTTAATTAGTCAGCAAGTTCCTATAATTATACCAATGTTAGTGATCTAAAAACTTCCCAAATGTGCTATCCGCATCATTCATTCACTTTACACAGTTTTCATTTGTGCTATATTATAAGCAAAGATAAACTCCATTTCTCAAATTCCCTTGTTCAGAACAAAAATTGCTATAGCATTCTGGTTAACAAAAAAGCATCTTGTTATTCTAGGTATTTTAAAATTTAAGACTATGCATTGTCTTTCTTTGATATTTGTCATATTCAGAACTCAATTAGACAAAACTTGTTTACACTGATTTATATGCACCTAACAAGATAAGTAGTCTGAACCATAATAGATTGAAGTATCATTCCGTGGCATATGATTTTAAGAGTGATTGCTCTATTAGAAGCAGCAAGGATGCTGTTGAGATACATGAGCAGATAGGTGAAAGATACAACAGCAATTCCTGAGTGATCCCTTCTTTGCAGTTGGCCTACTTTCAGGGCACGAGGAGGCTCCTCATTGAGTGACAGTATTAAATATGATTCAACCAGCAGTCGGAAACACTTCTGTAGGTAAAATAGAAGTTTCAAGAACTATCTTTTGCCTTAAGGATCAAAATATATCACAACAATTTTGTTAACTGGAATCCAGAACTTTGTGCTTCCTGAATATCTTATATAGCAGTTTTTGGCCCAAAATTTCATGGTTTGGTCCTGAACACTTTTCTTTCATTCCTGTAAGAGAACTATCTGTATTGACCTGGTTCATATAATACTAAATGGACTAGGATCTCATGCTATGCCATCACAAAATAGCATAACAATAATAATCAGCAATGGAATGTATGTTCTCAAGAGGCAGATGTTCTTATGATGCTGCATTTCAATACATACTGTACATCCCAGAAGTAACTTCCTTTGCCTTAAATAGGACTTATGAATATATATGTATAAGTATGAAACCGTGCTTACAGTTTTTTTAAAAAAATCTGTAGGTCTCCTTTTCTCTCAGAGATTGAGGGTTTTCTTGGAAAAAGAATAACTATGGAATTATGTGACATAAAACTGAACTTGAAAATAATAAAAATGGTCAAGATTACAACTACACATAAGCCAAGACTCTGAGTTGTATGTCTCAATAGTTATATATACATATATATGTATATATATATATATGCTCAATCTTTCTGAAAATTGAATCATCCAGAAGAGTCAGATTTATTTATTTATTGCAGGACATTTCAATTTCATTATTTTAAATAATTTTTATAATATAATACATACTTTGAAAACATTTTAATATCTTTAGCTCCTAGGATAGCCTAAAGTAAACCATAAATTTACATTCCAAATAATATTTAGATTATAACCAAATTAAAGTCATATTCAATATTAAATTAAATAAATTTGAAGATTATGCTTCAGGGTAAAATGACATAACAGCTATAAAATAAGCAAAGACCACAGAAAATAATTTTCATATAAATAGTCCTTTTGTTGTAACAGACTCCCTATGAAGTCCGAGAGGAAAGGCTATTATGGATCAAAACTATTCAGGTAAATTAATATTTGAACAATAATTATGTAAAAATAATTATACAATTCTGATTTTTTAAAAAAATGAACTATTTTTATGATAAATAAAAGTTGGAGGTAAGCAGAAATGGCAAATAAGTACCCAAAAATTCTGAAACCTAGTAAATATTTGAAAACAAACAATATATAAAAATGGCATTCTAATATAGTATATAGAAGTGGCATTAGGAAAAGGAAACTTGAGTAATGTTAGGAAGAATGCTGAGCAAAAAAAAAAGGAACTCCTTTTAGATATAATCAATATAAAAAGAATGGAATGTTATACCAACTGCTCAATTAAGATGACAAAATGCTAATAGATAACAAACAAAACTCAGAACAACTCCTACTTTGATTCAGTCTGAAACAATCAAGTTTTCTACCAGGAAAATGTGAACAGCAGAATTGAGAAGGACTGATGTTTGAGATGGATAGAAATGTAGTTGCAGAACATTTTGTTTCTTTGAATAATTTAAATTGCCAAGATCAGAGGAATCCACTCCTACGATGATAAAGATATTTGTTTATAGTCCAGATGAACTCTTATGTATTATTTTTGAGAAATTTTGGAGAATTGGCAGAACAGTTATCACAGAAAGTATACTGTACAATTGTCTTCATTTTCAAAATGTGGGTAAAGAAAGGTGTAGAAACTACATACCAATCAATAAGCATGAAAAGATTCCGGATCATAAAGTGTTCAGTCTGCAAAAATCTTGACAACAATATGGTAAATCATCAGAAGTCAATATGGATTTGTTATTATCCTAGTAAGGTTTGTTCTTCTTCTTGTTTAAGTTACTTATTAATAATTTTTGGAAATGCTACAGACATATCTTGACTTTAGTAAAACATTTGATCTTTTAAAGCTAGCTAGTTAAATGTATGTTGGATGCATAACAAGTATATACATGATTAAAAATCACAGAAGCTCATCAATAATTCCTTATCAGTCCAGAGATAAAGACAAAGTGGGATGCTATGAGGAGTAGCTAAAGGTCTGTATTGTATAATACTTTCATTAATGACTTGCATGAATGGATAGAATGAATAGTCTTATTAAGTGTATGGTCAAAAAAAACAATTAGAAAACCTAATACTAGAAATAAAATTCAAAATTATTTTTATAAATTAAAGAAATGGGTTGAAAGTATTAGAATGAAATGTAAGAAAGATAAGTGAATGTTCTTCACTTTGGAAACAAACATCAAAATGGACCATGTGTTTATGTGTGTTCTTAGCTTGATAATGGTACTTGTGTAAAAAAAAAAAGATTGAAACAGTAGCTGTAAACAAATAGAACAGGAAACCAGCAATGTAAAGTTCTGAGCAAAAACAGGCAGAACTGCTTTAGAAACATTAACATGAGTATAATTTCCATATCACAAGAGCAATTGTTTCAGTTTATTCTGCTTTCATCATGATTCATGCAGTCCTTATCTATTGTATATGGTTCTGGGTATGACTTTTCAGAAATTGAAAGTTTCAGAGAAGGGTAATGAGGATAATCAGGGGAGAAGATCAAGAGCCTATGAAGGAAGAATGTTTATATTTAACCTTAAAAAAGATGACTGGGCTGGAATATGATAGCATTCTTCAAATATCTTAAAGGATGTCAAATAGAAAAAGGTTCTCTCTCTCTCTCTCATTTCAATTTCTCTTTCATTTCAATTGATTTTTTTATAACTGTTGTAAAACTGTTATAATTACAAGAGCTGTTTGACATGGAGCCAATTATTTGAGATGGGCTCTTCTTCACAAGATGTGCCTAAGCAGAGCCTAGACAGTCATTATTCATGAATGCTTGAATTTCAATGTCTGTATTGAGCGATGTCCAAAATAATACCTTCCAACTCTTTTATTCTTAGGAATTTATGTGAAAACATTTAAAACTCATTTCAAAGAAGATCCTTTCACTAAATGTTAAGAAGGAAGATACTCGTTTGGGTTTTATAATAAATTAACTTATAAAATATTTCCTGATTCTTTTACTCCTGTCAGCCCTTGCAATGTCTTTCCAGAAGGTTAACCAAACCCTCCAAAATCAGTGGTGACGAACCTATGGCATGTGTGACACAGGTGGCCCTATGAGCCCTCTCTGTGGGCACATGTGCTGTCACCCCAGCTCAGCTCCGGCCCACATGTGTGCATGCCTCCCAATGGCCAGCTTGTCTTCAGGTCTCTGTCACGTATGTGCAGGGGAGGCCAAACGCGCGGGGAGGTTCACATGCACAGGGATGCACACATTGCATTTTGGATATGTGCAAAGTATGTGCTTTAGGCACTTGGTGCCAAAAAAGTTCACCATGACTGTCCTAAACAAAGTGGCAAAAGAAGAACAGACAGAGAGACATAATCCAAAAATCAGGCAAGGCTTTGCTCGGCTTTCTTCTCCTCTCCACCATATTTCATTCTACATTCTTAACGAGAAAACTCCAAATGCAGCTTTATGCAGAAGTAGATAGATACATGTTTACACTGGTTGTGTAAATTATTGCATATTTTTCATTTGAGAACTGTGTTTTATATGTGTGTATGTGTATATATTTGTAGATTTTCACGGGTATAGATATGCAGGTCTTGGTGTATTCGGGTCTTTTCCCGAGAGATTGAGAGTATCTTGGCGACGTTTTGACGAGGTCCCACTTGCCATCTTCAGGCTGGTGCTTTCAGCTTTGTGCTTGTGCGAGCAAACAAGCACAAAACCGAAAACACCAGCTTGAAGATGGTGAGTGGGACCTCATCGAAACATCACCAAGATACCCTTAATCTTACACGGGAAAAGACCCGAACACACCAAGACCTGCATATATATATATATATATATATATATATATATATTTTTTTANCATATATATATATATATATATATATATACATATGTATACATATGTATATATTATATAGAATGTAAACATGCATTATTTTTATTTAATTTAGCAATGTAAGACAACTATGTGGGTTAGGAGGATCATACCATGTTCAATGTTTTTAATGTTTCTTTTTGTTTTTGTGTTTGTCTAATAAAATTTTTTTTTTAAATATCAACAGACTATAAAGATAATTTGTGTAAGATATTTTACAGGTGGCATCTATTGGAAATTGGAAAATGAGAAAATTCCAACAGAGAAGGAAACAATCAAGAAAATAATGGAATGTGCAGAAATGAGTAGATTAACAATGATAATTAAAGAACAGGAGGAAAAGGAATTTTATAAGATTTGGGATTTATTTTACGAATGGTTAGACAGAAGAGTAAGAATTTGAAATATGTTGTAGTAGTAATAACACAATATAATTGATTATTTTTGAAGAAGTAATAATATGAATATAAGTTAGGAAATATTGAGACCTGTTCTTGAAAGATAAACTAGGATTGAAATTAAAATTTTAATGATGATATAATGATATAAAAATATGATATAGAATGTTAATTAGAGTAAACTATGAACATAAATAAATAAATGTGTAATAATATCAGTATTTGCACAAGATATATGTACCCAACCAATACACTGTAAAACTGAAAGATGGTCTTATTTATTGTTTTTGTTGTTAAAAAAAAATCCAAAAAAAAGAGAGTTGTGAAAGCATGGAAAGGATGGCAGAGGGAAAGGAACCCAAATGGATGGTGCAGGAGGAAGCTGAGGTGGCAGAGGAGGTGATTGAAGGCAGCAAAAAACAGCGGGATAAGGAGGAAGATAACAAGTCAGTGCCAAGTATCTCCCAGCCAGTAGTCAAACCAAAGACGTCCAGAGTGAGGAAGGAGGTTAGACTGAGTGACAGGGAAGACTGGGGCTTGCAGAAACAGCATCAGGAACAAGCCGGATTGGAGGGTGCAGAGGTGGCCTGGATTTGAAGAGTCAATGGACAGCTCTTGATAGTGAGACGTTGGATTTGTTATGATGCAATTTGGAGATGTGACTTTGAGAGAGGCACCTTCCAAGGAGTAGCTGGACTGCAGACATAGTTCTATATCCGCTTGTGATCCTTTACATAGCTCTAGCTCTATGGGATTCCAGGATATGGATGTTGGAAGGAGTCTGGAACGATCTAAGCTAAGGTCTAGACATTCAGACATGGTGAGGGATGCTACTGCTTCTTGCTCTGATAGTCATTGAAGGGAGACTGGGCCATCTGACACACATGACTGGTCTTTGGGACACTCTTCTGGAGAATGGAGTCATGCTTCTGGTGGATCATGGCCACTGGATCGAGATTATGTAAATCCTATGGCTCATTGGGGAATACCACAACAGGGGAGATGGAGACCCCCTCCTCTGAATGCTTTCTTCAATGGTAATTCAAACAAGGTGGCAGCTTTTCTCGGACAGGTGATTAATCATCTGGATTTGTATAGACAATGTTACCTATCCCATTGGGCTATGGTGGTGGCAGTAACAAGTGTTTTGGGTGGAGAGGCCAATGAATGGGCAGCCAATTTTCATTGTCAAAGTTCAGCTGAGCTTAGTGATATGGGGCTTTTCCTGACCTGATAAAGAGTACATTTTGAGGATAAGTCTAGTGGACAGCAAGCAGAAAAAGACTTATTAATGATAAAGCAAAGGGGTCAACCAGCATGTGATTATGTCCATGAGTTTTGACAGGTTGTTGGCAAACTCCCAGCCTGGCCTGAAAGATTGATGATCCACCATGGGTGAGGATGGCCTGCATGGACTTCCTGGTAGGTAAAGAGAGGGTCACCATGCAACAGGTGGGGGGTCTTTGCCTATGGCCAACACACACCCCTACATGGCTGAGAGGACTATGGTCACCAGAGGTGGCATGGGCTCCACCCTATGTGCAGGCCACATTTGATGGAAATCTGGACTGGGTGGTGTTATTCCTGAGCCAAGTAATCAGCTACTTGAATCTATGTGTGGGGTCCTACCCATCCCAGAGGACTATGGTGGTGGCTATCATCAGGGTTTTAGAGGGTGAGGCTGCTGAGTGGGCAACTGACCTATACAATGAGAAGGCGTGGGAGTTGGCGGATGTGCGGTTGTTCCTTGAGGTACTCAGAACCAACTTCAAAGACCTCTCGAGGGCCCAGAGGACAGAGGGAGAGCTCCTTGAACTGAAACAGCATGGCAGGGCAATCAAGGACTACATGCAAGAATCTGGAAGCTTACTGGTAAGCTATGAACATGGCCAGAACATTTGTTGGTACATCAGTTCCTAGGGGTTTTGGATAAGGAGATATGACAGGCCTGCCTGTACCAGGGTCTCCCGAACCAGTTGCTGGACTGGTACTAGGCAGCAGTGGAACTGGAGACTGGCTTATGTGAGTTCTGGCAGGAGGAGGGCCTCAGCATTCAAAAATTCTGGGGGAATGCAACCCTCAGCATGTGGGCAAGGATCTGTATGTACCAGGCCCGGTCTGGGTCCAACTTTGGCCCCAGTGCGACAGTTGAGGCCAAGGCCACAATGTTTCTGATGTAACCTATGGGGACACTGAGCAGTGGAGTGTACGGCCCCGATTTCCTAGCCTATGATGGGGAAAGCTCCTCCGGTTCCATGAGGAAGCACCCAGGACAAGGCGATCAAGACAGGGAGGATGCCTGAAGGGTTGCAAGGAGTGAGACAAACTAGTCCCAGGAACGTCTGGCTGGAATCCACATCAAAAACAGAACTCAGCGTGAATGATGGGGCCTCAACAATGGAGGTGGGTAGTGGAAATAACAGCTCCAAGGACCTGATGGTAAGTGTCCCGTTCGACCATTTACCATCCCTGTGACTATGGGGCCCTCATTGATTCCGAGTGTACTTGTTATAAATCAAGCAGTCTTGATTTACTTGCTCATAAATCAAGCAGTCGTGGACAAATTAGGATTGTGGGTAGTGCCCCTTGTTATAAAAATAATTTAGTAAAGGAAATACAAAGACAAAACCAGTGATAAGGCAATAAGTCTTACTTTGAGATCAGAGGTTTATTTCATGAGCAATTTGGAACATGAAAAGCCATCATAACATAACATTTCTAGTAAGATAATACTTACAAACAACCCATTGCAATGAGGTCCAGAGGTAGCAGCTAAGCCCTGAGAGGAATAGCTACCATTTGAGATTTACCCTCTTCTTTTATACCCTTCTTCTTCTGAAGCCCACCTAGTAGTGCGTAATCTTACTGGATGTACTTCCCTATTCCCACACTGTCCATCACCTAATACCCACTTGTAGGTATACGGCAACTCTTTCCCAACCACTTGCCACCTGCTACTTTCAGTTCCCCTTTTTCTCAATGTCCCAGACATTTGTGATCCAAAGTAGCTCTTATTTTTGATTGTCCAGAAAATTTCTGCTTTTTTGCAGAAGTAGTAAGTAATAACATTTGTGAAGCTTGCAAAATCTGATCAGATTACAAATATTTCATCATGGTTGCAAGATTGGCGTTATTATATATTGTTAATTTGAGGCCTTCAATTAAAAAGAGACCTATACCAACTTTAGGGCCTAGTTGTCCTCCTCTCACACCCTGAAGAAGCTTATTCAGTTTGAACAGGTGGATGGGTCAATTCTCGGGGTGTGTGTGCCAGTGACAAAGGTTTAGGGAGCCTGTAAGGCTTGAGATGGCCGACCATTGGAAAATAATACTGTTCATTGTAGTAACCAAAATTACTGAGTCCATCATCTTGGGGCTCTCTTGGCTGGAGAAGTGGGCCCCAATGATTTAGTGGGCCAAGGGTTATAGATGGATTCATACAGCAACTGGTCCTTGATCCACTTCTGCATGAGATGGTGGAGATTTGACTTCAGCCCCTGAAGAAGGAGTCCCAGGTGATTCAGACACAGCCACCTTTCCAACTGTTAATGCTGATTTGGCAGAAGATTTTAGTGAACAGGAATGTGAGTACTTGCCTCTTCATTGTTTGACAGACTATGCCATTGAATTGATGCCAGGGGCAAAACTGCCTTCAATGAATTGTTGCAACTGGAGGAGATGGGCTTTGGAGACAGATTTATTAAGGCAATTGAGGAAATATATTACAAACAGACAGCAAGAGTAATGTTGAATGGAATTTGACAGACAATATTAATATCAAAAAAGGAATGATGGCAAGGATGTCTACTGTCACCATTGCTATTAATTTTGGAAATATTGAACAGAAATATTCAGAAAAACAAAGGAATAAAGGGAATGAAAATAAAAAGGAGGAGTACAAATTACAAGCTTTTGCAGATGATCTGGTTTTTATATTGGAAGAACCATTGAAAACATGCCCTAACTTGATAGAAAAGATAGAAGAATACGGACAGGTTGCAGGACTGAAAATAAATAAAGAAAAAACTAAGATTTTAGTGAAGAATATAATAGAAAAACAAAAGAAAGTATTAATGGATAGATTAAATATACAGATAAAAAAAAGTGAAACATACAAATAACAGCAAGATGTGGAACATTGAAAAAGGACAATTATTACAGACTGAAACAGTAGATTGCAACAGATCTGGAAAAATGGGGAAATTTACAACTATCTTTAACAGGGAGAATAGCAATAATTAAAATGAATATATTGCCAAAAATATTATACTTATTCCAGATGATTCAAATAAAACTAAAGAAAAAATATTTTGGGGATTTAAACAAAATGATATTGAAATTTATATGGCAGGGAAAAAAGGCAAGAATGTAAAAGTAGCTAATTGTACATCTTCAAGTAAAAAACCTCTTTGTCATTGTATTAGCTCACCTATTTTGAATTGCAAAGCTTTTGAAGACTTTCTTTCACGTTGCTCATGTTTGGCTACCACAAGGATGGTTTTGTACATGTGGTCAAGAAACTTTTAAATGTATTCCTGCTAATATTAATGATGCACAATGCTGCCTCAGCCGGCTGATTTCTGTGTTCTCAACGAGGGGTCACGCTAGATAGCACTTGTGACTCTGAAGCAACTTTATATATACGTATCCAATCCAAATGCTGTATCTATGTTATTCTTCCTTGCTTGTAAAAATAGTATAAAAGTAATAAACACTATGTGGTAGTCAGAC
>BHFT01072470.1:0-25664 GCA_004320025.1 Laticauda laticaudata
ATTCTGCTGAAACGTTGCTACAACTTTAAAAGCACTACAATGACGTGGGATCATACCCGAAGGAAGCTGAACAGCATTCATACATACATACATATACATACATATACATATGAATACACATTTTCCAAGATTCCTTTTTTATAAGTAAAAAAAAAATTAAGAACAATATGACAACAGGACCACCTCTCCCAGCAATGTTAGTCCTCTGTTTTATAAATATAAACAGAATATCCCTTGTTAGGATTAGTAAATTATTCCAGGAATTGGCATTACCTTCAATAGCCCAGATGCAGTTAACCTAGATATTAGATGACTCATCTCCACCAAACTGTTTTCTATTGCTGGGGCAAGCAAAATTCCAGGGTTGCCACTTTCCAGGCAAACTATAACAACAACAATAACAAAAAAGGAGATGAAGGAGGATGGGCCTATAGCAGCAACTCTCCCCTTATTGCCTTGGGGTTTTTAAAGTCAGGCAGAAATGTCAGCGGTAGACAGGATTAACAGTACAGAGGGTTCTCCTGTGGGTTCCCTCAGGTCAAGTGGCTTCGCCTTCGACAGAGAGAAAGTGGGAGCTTTCAAGAAACCAGGCAGTGTCTTGATGCTTGCTCACAGGTAGAATTCGATTTCTAGAAACAAGGGGGTCTCAGATTATAATCATATAGTCAGCAGTTGTGTGGTATATCCCCATACCTTTTATGGGAAACAACCTCCTGTCCAATTCAGAAAGGGTGTAAGAAATAATAAATGAAGGTACAAGATAGGAAAATAAAAAAAAAATATCTTCACCTAGTTTACACTACTGCCAGTTATGATAATTCTCTCCCTCTTTCTAGCTTGGAAACTATCTTTACTTCTACAATGTCCATATCCTACTTTCTGCACTGTGTTTTAATTAGCCTTTAACTAGCGTTCAAATTGGACTTCATTCCAGTTCCTTGCTACAAAGAGACATCCTGGTGAAAGAGAAAGTTGCACTTGACCTGCTAAGTTCTTGATTTAAAATCCTGTGGGGCTTTTGTCCTATATACTCTATGACCCACATTCTGTACTCTCCAATTCCTAAAAGCAGCACTTGCACTAAGAACAAGATGCAATTGGTCTGTCTGTCTTCTTCTACACGCTGAACAGTATCTCGCTGGTTACAGCTTCTCCAGAATCTTCCTGAATTGTTTCAACCACTGGACTTTCCTCAGCAAGTGATGGATCTAGAATCCTGTCAGATTAAAAAAAACAAGAAAGACCCATGATTCTTCCAAGCAGATTCATTTATTGTTCTTCATCTATGGGCAGAATCTTGCCAAACTAAAGCATGCTGCCACCATGTAAAGCTTATACTTTGAGAACTATTTTGGAACCCTGTTTCTCTCACACAGGTTATCTGAACTGAGTTGTTCCTCTGGAATGTGCCCCTTCTTCCTGGAAATCGGGACCATCACAAATCCACTACAGGTAGTCCTCAACTTACAACAGTTTGTTTAGTGATCGTTCAAAATTACAATGGCACTGAAAAATGTGACTGTTTTTCACATTTACAACAGTTGCAACATCCTCATGATCACGTGATCAAAATTCAGACGTTTGACAACTGACTCATATTTATGACTGTTGCACTGTTTTGGGGTCATGTGATCCCCTTTCTTGACCTCTGATGAGCAAAATCAATGGGGATGCCAGATTCACTTATACCATGTTACTAGCTTAACAACTGCAGTTATTCACTTAACAACTGTGGCAAGAAAAGTAGTAAAATGGGGCAAAACTCACTTAATAAAAGATCTCATTTAGCAACAGAAATGTTGAACTCAATTGTGATTGTAAATTGAGGACTACCTGTACTTCAATATTTCAAGACAGACTTAAAGAAGGCTGGCCCTAATAACTTCCCTTGTTACACAGACTCAAAATTGTGGCCACTGAAATAGTAAATAAACATACAAGGCCATCGTTGTATATGCAACACATACATGATAAAGGCTGGAAGACTGGACATTTCCATTTTTTTTCTGCTTGACCTTTGCCTCCATAACGGTTCCACGCCAACGATTAAAGATGCTTTTCCCTTTCTTGGCTTGAAAACTCTTCTGACCTCTCTGTTTTTCTCTGTTCTACAGCAAGGGGAGCAAGTATTTTCCTTCAGCCCAAGGTCAATGGGCACCCATTGTTCTACATATAATTCCTAAGCAACGAGAAGAATCCTCTAAAACCTTTGTTTGATCTCCTGTCGGCTTTTCTACTAAAGAGTGGGGTAAAGTGTCAATCTAGCCCCAAAACCCAATAACCTCCCAATCTCCCCTTAGCCTATTTCATTAGCTGCAAAGGGCAAAGCTATAAACAGACTAGCCACGAGACAGATACATTGAAAATATTTGTTCTGACAATTAGGAAGGTGTGAGAAATCCAGTGCCTCTAATAGTTTAAAAAACATTCATACGAACTGGGAAGTCTTGCACCATTATACTTTCCTCGCACCCCACAATACAGAAACGAAGCATCAAAAACACATGCTGCAAATCGTATATGGAAATAAAACAGAAATCTACCAATGAGATTTAAAATTAAACTTTGTGAATCCCGATCTCATCAAAGAAAGAGTATGATGTTCATCCTGTACGCAGCAAACATGAATACACAAAATGTTAATAAATTCCATGCAACACCTGGATAATAAATTCAAGTTCTATGCAACATGTCTTTAGCCCAAGTAACCAGCAAATACATTTATCATAACTAAGGAAGTATATATTTTGTTTGTGTCATATAATAGTCTCAAATCCAATTTTCAGAAAGCTCATTTTATAAAATCAAATGCCAAAAGTCTCTTCAACATAAGAAAATTGAAAGGATTCTCCTAGAGAGCTGTATGTACTGCCCCAAAGCAATGCCAACAAGTCACACTCTTTCTCTGAGGCATGACGATTAGCATCTTTCGGTTGCCTCAGGGCACTAGGAGAAGCACAAACCAATAGCGTCAATTTGTAACAGCTTACATTTCAATCACCTCACATTCACCTTTATCTACAGCACTGAAATATTTTTACAAAATTAAAATGTATATAATTTTTACCTCAGTTTTTAAGCAAATCACATAATCATTAAGGGAATCTGTTTCCCCCACCCCATTTACTTTGTTTGCCTGAAGTCCTCTGAGAAGATCATAAAATGGTGGTCATGTCACCCTGGGACACAGCAACTGTCGTAAATACATGCCAGTTGCCAAGTGTCCAATTTGGATTACATGACTAGGAGATGCTGCAATAGTTGTAAATGCAAGGACCAGTCATAAGTCACTTTTTTCAGTGCCATCATAACTTATAGTGGTTATTAATCAAATGGTTATAAGTCAAGGACTACCTGGACTTGAAAAAAGGTTTTCTCTTAGTATTCATTTTGTTGAATTCTAACATTGTTTTCTAAAATCCTCCATCAGGTGCTGCATGAAATGTGGAAGGTGGATGATGCAGGGAGAAGGGCCTTTTTAGTGGCAATTCCCTGTTTCTATGTCCTTGCATTATAGGTATTGATACACCCAGTGGATTATTTATTCCAAATATTATCCATTAATAAGGTTTGCTCTTTGTTCCTATAGTCAGTCTCATAGCATTTCCTGCTGACTAGCAGTATTGTTTCACCCACCCGCAAAGCTATTTAAAGATGATATTCCAGTTTTCCAATCCTAAACACTAAGAATTAGGAACCGTGCTCTGTTCTAAGTTTCTGCAGCCTTTATATTAGCAAACATCCCCTTCCCTCATTGCCATTGCCCATAAAATAAATTTGCTTGCATACACACTTACCCATCTACACCATATTCTGTCCATCTATACAGTCATGTTAAAACTGCAAATGGTTTCTGAGATTCTGCAAATGGGAGAGATACTCCCTACAAATCCCAAAGGCTAGCTTTATGACAACTGAGCAAAATTAAATCAGATAAGTTTTCAACTACAGCTGATGCTATGGGAATCCGCAGGTGTGGGATTGTCCCCAGAGGTATCTGGATCATGTCCTTTGAAGACCATTGCAGGATAGTGGTTGATATTACACTGAAACTACCAAAAATCCTTGGGCAATATACAAATAAATGAAAATCATTTAAAAACACAAAATAATAAAAGAACAGTATAAAAAGTGTCAAAACCTTTTTTTCACTTGTTGTCCTGAAGATTGAAAAGCATAAAAATTCGCTTTCTCATAGTCTGTAGAAAATAAAAAAGTCATTATTTGAAGCTCAAAAACACAGAGGCACCATGTGATCCTCTTTTGAGAGGACATTCCAGAAACAGCATTGCCACTAAAAAGGCCCTTCTCCATGTATCACCCACCTTCTTCATTTCATGCAATATCTGATGTAGGATTTTAGAAAACAATGTTAGCATTCAACAAAATGAATACAAAGGGAAACCCTTTTGCAAGTAGAGGTTGACTTATGACCATTTAATTAATAATCACTAGAAGTTTTAGATGGTACTGAAAAAGGTGACTTATAACTGGTCCTCGCCAGTGTGTGATGCATCTGATCTGTGAGGATCCATGGTAGGTATATCATATAAATAAATAAACATTGAAGAACATGAAAATCAGTATCTGTTGTCTGCATTAAGGCAAGAGAAATGAAGGGAAGCGGGAGAGGAGGAAAGGAGAAATCCTAAATAAAAGTGTTAGTTTTGACACAGCTCCTTTCAGTCTTTCTTTAACTTATCCAACTTTGATTACTGTAGAATGGGTGTTGGAGGAGGGGCACATGAAGAAGTCTAGAAATAAGGGGGGGAGAGTTTTTCCTGTAGCCAGACTCAGCGCTTTCTTACTGCAGTGCCACTATTGACTGAGGGCAAGTGAAGGGCTGCAGAGCTAGAGAAATAAAGTAATCACTTTTGTTATGATGTGCTGCACATGCATAATCAGGACAGCATAATTCAGCAATGACTCAGAACAGATAATAGAAGTAGAATAGGGCCCAGCAGTGGGGGTGGGGTGGGGGGGGATAGCACATGTCATGCCAGCCCATTTATCAAGGATTGTTCTGTAATTCTTTTAACTCAGCAATGGGTAAAAGACACAAAGGCTTTAAAAGTTAAATACAGCATTTTGGATGGAATCTTGCCCCTAAGCCTAGGGGCAGCAGGTCACTGTGAAATATACGCAAGAAGGACTTGGTTGGGGAAAAAGGGAGGAGAGAGATTGGACATGCAATCACAGTCCAAAACTCTCCTGTGATTTAAGATATGACAGAGTATGTGCTTCTAAAGGTCTACTTATTCCATGGATTCCAAGAATTTTGGGAGCTGTAGTTCCAATGATCCTTAGAAGACCCACTTGAAAAGAGCTGAGACTCCATTCTTTCTTCTCCCTCTGGGTCAGGAATAGGCAACTATGGCTCCTTTACAACCTGTGGACTTCAACTCCCAAAATTCCTGAATCAGCTATGCTTCAAGTTGAAGTCCATAGGTCATAAAGGTGTCACAGTTGCCCATCTTTGCTCTGGATAGTCCTTTCCGATGAATGCTAAAGTGGGGGTGGGGGTTTCCTCCTCCCCCACTTACTTTTAATTCCTTCTGAAAAAATCATTATTTTCTAGTTCATCTTTTCTATGATAGTTTTAGATTCACACCAGAGGTGGTATTCAGCAGGTTCTGACCAGTTCTGGAGAACCGGTAGTGGAAATTTTGAGTAGTTCGGAGAACCAACAAATACCATCTCTGAATGGAGATTTTACAGTATCCTTCCCCTGCCATGCCCACCAAGCCACGCACACAGAACCGGTAGTAAAAAAAATAGAATCCCACCACTGATTGACACATACCTTTTTTCCCCATTTATCATGTTCTGTGCCTCCCTTCCAGCTTTTGTGGTTGTCAGTTTTCAATAGTCTGTTCCTTGGAAGTCAAGGACCTGTCATTTTTGTTTATATAAACTTTGTAAAGGTTTGTGCATATTAATATGGCTGCATAAAACATTTATTTATTTGCTCGTTAATAATTAACACATGTAAAATGTGTACTTTTTTATAATAGGAGCTGCTCCCACCATCCCTGTTAGAGGGCTTCAGTGTAAATGTCGTCAACAATCCATTTGCAATTCTTGATCCAAGCCGTGATGTCCAAGACAATATCACTTCATTGAGAAGGATTTGTCTGCAGAAGACACTGTGCCTTTATTATCGCTGCTAAAGGTCAAAATGTCTAAAGTAATCTTTCATTTCATACATAATTCTTCATCTGCAGGAATTTTAAAAAATAAACAATAGCTCACAAGATAGTATCCTTATATTTCATAACTGAAAAACATTCTTATTATCTCACTGATTCTGTTCTGCTGGTGCGAGAGGCATCATAAATTAAATAGGTTAATCCATAACCTTGCCAATAAGAAGCAGGGAACTTTAGTTAGTTTTCATTTTCAAATAATCAATTTTATTGATAGATACAGCAATACATAATTTAATTTTCTGGTTAATGGGAGACAAATAAGAAACCCACTTTCCATTAGTAAACATCCCCTCCCCCAACAACAGGAGTTAAAAGCTCTAAATTCCACACTAATCATTAGATTCCTTCAGATAAACATGATTGACATTGTGCAAACCTCAAGGCACGACTGAAATATTTTGACAAAAGGCAAGTGGTAGTTTTCCTTCATTTTGATAGATTAGATTCCTGGCCTCAATTCTTTTTTTAAACCATCCATCTCTTGAGAGGTGAGGATGCAATCAGAAATCAGAATCTAGCAATTGTGAGGCAGGCTGGAGGCTTTATTAATAATATCCAAGAGGTTCCTTAGCCTATCTGTATTCTCACTCTCTTCTTCTAGCACAGGGGAGAGAGATGCAAAGCAAGGACTTGATCTCTCATCCCTGACTGACTTGCAGGAACAAAGAACATAGGAGAAGGGAAAATAAATAGCCTTTCTACACTTGAGGAGCTGGAAGAGTTCTCTATTTCTCTTTATTTCTTGAAGAAGCTGGGCTGAAAGTGAAAAAGGAAAAAAAAAGAGAAAATTCCATCAGTTCTCAGCTTAAGGAAGGGGAGTAGGATCTATGCAGTGTATTTAGCTGCAGAGAAGTCGATGGTTCCCTTTGAATGCAGGTTGATACCAGTTTCCCTACTGGGAATAGTAATTACTTTGGAAGTTGGCAACCCAAATTTAGCAGGAGGAAGCCAGATCAGGGAAGGGTGACATATATTAGCATTTAGGGAGTTCATAGAGCTGGGGTATCAGCAATCCAAATCCTCACATTAGTTTGTTTTTAGTGTGAAATGCACACAGGACAATGAAACCACCACTGGAGCAATAGAGTCCCCGTTTTGTTTTGTTTTTTACTCTGCTAAGGGTAGCAGCCTTTTGGACTAATAAAGCACATTAGGAATTTTGAACACCTAGCACTTTCAGCAAAGGGCTGCCTTGGAAAACTATGCATTTCCAAGAAGACAATTTTATGAAGTGTCATTCTTTCGTTCCTCACTCATTTCTATGCTAAGAAGCTCTTTGTCTCAGATTATCTTTGTCTCTTTTTCCTATGCAAAGTGTGAAAAAAATGCAGCCACACCCTTCAGTTGTCATTTTCTAAGCTTACTTGTGAGACTAATGTGAGAAACTGAGGCATTCCTGTAAATTCTTTGAAGCATGGTAGCTTCCCTCCCCCCCCCCTTTCATTACAGGAAAATAAACAAAACATAAGTGAGGCAGAAACCTTGATGGACACCACATCTGCAGATGCTGTATGGCCAGCTTGAGAACATTTTAGTTTCCAAACAAATTGATAGTCATTATTCAAAATAACCTGTTCCAGGAGAGTTCATACAACCTATTGAATCATCACATGGAAAAGTATTGTAAATAAGTAGGAGAATTAAAAAATAGTTTCTCATGGGAAAGTTTCAAGATCCTATAATCAAGACATTTTGCTGCAAATTACGTTTTCTATTCTCAGAGATGAAATGAAGCCTAAGGCCATGAAAATTACATGCCATTCTTTTTTTCTCCAACCCTACTAATATCAGTGTTATAATGGTACAGTAATCCACTTAGAATTTTCTTCTTGTTTTAATGGCAGACTTCAAAACACTGTTTGAGGGGACCACCACAACTGATCTAATGAACAGGGGAGGCCGTACTCGTTCCTTGAGGGAGAGACGCCTCCAAGGTTACAACAATTGTCACCCTTAGGACTTGTTGGAACTTGGAATGCTCCGTTTCCCATTTCCACTTACGAAATAATGAATCCACATCAGGGAATTGGTGAAAGTTTCAGTTCATGCAGTGCAAAAGTGCAGCATTGTGACCTTGTCCCCAATGCTTTTAATCCCTTCAAGTCTCCTGGATCCTGTGGTGCTCTTTGACAAAATATCCATCACATTGTGTCCAAATGTCCATCAAGAGCTTACGTTGGCCCAATGTCTGATATTTTTCAACATAGACCACCCTGTCCTTGAATGGCAGAGAGGACTGGACATTAACATTTGAACCACTATAAGTCCGTGTGTTTGCCATACGCTAAATAAATAAATACATCCTAGATCCTGAACTGTACTCACCTGGGTGTTCCTCCACCCATCTTCAGGCACCTTCAAAGTGACTTCAGAGTGACACCCATCTGCAGGCAACCTCAGAGCACAACTCTAGAGCTGCGCTTTTTTGGGGGGGTGTTCTCTTTTCCCCCCAAGAAATATAAGCACAATCATTTTGCTTGTTCTAGGACAACTTTCCGTCTCCAGAGGTTAGCCACTGTGGTACTTTGAAAAGCTCAGAAGTTTTTCCTGTGTTTATCTGCCCGGATTTGGTAGCCTGGGGTGTTTGGAAATGATTTAGTTTAGAAGACTATGTTATAATCCGGATTTGAGGCTTCCTTCTTTTAGCAGCCCCTGTGCACACAAGGAAACTGTCCAGCAGCAAATCTAACCAAACAACTAGCTGAGTCCTGCTGGCTTAAAGTTGCCTGGCTTAAAGTTGCCAAGACCCCTTGAGCTAAGGGGCGTTCTTCCTTTGCCCTGCATTGAGCTTAGGAAAAGGGACGATTAGCTGTTAAAGCTGATAACTATATACCACCTGCTTATTCAGAAAATGAGACCTAAGTGCTAAAAATGAAATCCATAAAGTGGCAATTGGAAAGGGCTGAAGCTCAGGAAGAAAAACGTAGTTTGTCAACAGCGGCTTCTACATTTGAATACCAGCTTCTCCATTTAAGACTATTTCAGAAAATGAAAAATCTCCGAGATACCGAAGAACTACTCCCAATCATTGCAGGGTTGACTTGACTACAGTAGCAAGACAAAAATCAGGGTTTTGCAAGGTGTGATCCTTCAAATGTATATGGATTACAATTCTTATCCCCAATCATTGTAACATAAACAGGCAGAAGTTCCCCATATTTGCGGTAGATGGATCAATTGCCTGATGTTTCCTTCACAATCTTGTCCCACCATTAGTACAGGGAATTTGGAAGTCATTGTCCAAAATCTCCAGAAGACAACTGAGTGGGAAAACAGATCTATTATATTTCTGTTCTTAAATAAGTAAACAAAACCTCAGGAGGCACTCAATGTACCAGAGATTGTCATTTCAACACATTTCTGCTCCCAAGGTGAGCTCTCTCTTCCCACATGCAAAGAAACTTATTCCTACATTTTACCACTATTATTATACTGAGGGAAAGAAAAGAAAGTCAGTGATTGCAGAAATGGAGCCTCAGGCACCAGCACACTAGAGGCCAAAATAGTCCAGAAATTCACCTGACCCCTCATTTAGACAATGTCACAGTGCAAACCTCAGACTATCATAAAAGTCCAAGAAACTGGGTAAGGAGCAGGAAGTTCACACCTTTGCTTAAGCATCTGGGACATGGATCTTGCCCTTAGTAAACTGAGAGATTTCATGCATTTGTTCAGGGATCACCCATGTTTCCACTTCAGAAATTTAGCATTACATTTTTAAAAACCTCATTATAATTTAGATGTAATCTATTATATGGTGCAGTGTAAAATATGCTCCTCATTAATCTGACTACCCTGTCCTGCAAGCAAACAGAACTTAAAAACAAATATTGTAACTGGTAAAACCCTATATTTGAGAGGATTTTTCCTGTCATGAACATCTTGAAATTAGGGCCAATCTCTGGTTCTGTCATGAAATACACCTATATTATATTCTGAAGATGCATGCCAGTTTTGGCTTTAGTATGTTGCTTCCAATCAAAATTTGTAATACAGGTAGTCCTCGACTTGTAACAGTTCAATTCGTGATTGAAGTTACAACAGCACTGAAAAAAGTGACTTATGACTGTTTTTCACACAACCATTGCAGCTCCTCATGGTCATGTGATCAAAATGCAGATACTTGGCAACTGACTCATATTTATGACTGTTGCATTGTCCCAAGGTCATATGATCTCCTGACAAGCAAAGTCAATGAGGAAGCCAGATTCATTCAATAACCATGTTACTAATTTAACAACTGCAGTGTTTTTCACTTTACAATTGTGGCAAGAAAGATTGTAAAACAGGGCAAAATTCACTTAATAAATGTCTTCCTTAGCAACAGAAATTTTGGGCTCAATTGTGGTTGTACTTCATGACTACCTGTAATGCCAGAACAACTTCAGTTGTCTCTTCCTCTCCCTTAAGCATTCCAGATGGTAATAAAAAAATTACAGCTTCAGAATGGATACTTAGGCTGTTCTTCCTTTTCCCTCTCCATCCTGCTTTCCTTTTCTGCCTTTGCCTAAATAGACCTAGGTAAGGAAGACAGTCTTGTCTGTATTGTAAACAAATCATTCTGGGAGTATTTTAAACAGAATAAAAATGTATTCAATAAATAAATATAAAGTGGTAAATACAGACAATATGTTTAGTTAGAAAAAATATTGTGACAAGATTTATCATATAATGCATCTGATAATGTCCTTCAGAATAATTCTACATTCATTTTTATACAGATTGTACAATCGTAGATTCTGGACTGAACTCTATTGTCTCTTAAAAGCTTTCTTTAACATATCAAGCCTTTCCTAATATGGGTATGTTCTTGTATTGATTTGATTTGTGTGTTAGTATTAAATCTGGCTAGATAAAGACATATTTAAAAGTGTTAGGCTACTTATGTTACTTACATTTCCTGCACTATGCCTTCTCCAAATTTCATAATTATGGTCTGTGAACCACAACAGATTATTTCCAGGAAACACTGCCAAATTCCAGCACTAGCCATTAATCTCATTCCAATTTGTTGTGTTATCTCAAAAGAAAACACTTTCTTCTCCCTAATTCTTAACAAATATTGGATCCAATAGACTTAATCCTCCTAAATCCATAGTAGAAAAATACATGTGCAGGATCCAAGATACTTGGAAATCTCCCTCACTTTATTCTTTTTCTCTGTCCTTTCTTATCTTGGTGCTCTCCAGCTACAGTGGAACAACAAAAAAATCCCAATTTTTGAAATTTTGGGAATTGCAGTCCCTGATTAGAGATAGAGAAAGGCTGTTCTAAGAGTTGAAAGCATTCACTTTTCCAAGTCCAAGAGGAGAAGAATCATATTCCATCTTCAAATTTACGATGGGAAGTGTCTTGCCATTGGATTCAGCTGACCACATCATTTGCCTGTAAATGTCTCAATCATCCAGATCAAGGGTCTTCAAACTTGACAGCTTTAAGACTTGTGGACTTCAACTCCTAGAATTCCTCCTCAAGTCATGTTAGCTCAGGAATTCGGGGAGTTGAAGTCCACAAGTCTTAAACTTGCCAAGTTTGAAGACCCTTGATCCAGACCATGGTTGTCCAAGAAGCTTCTTCAGTTCAGTTACATTAAAACTAAACAGTCCTCTCTCCACAGAGGGGGAAAGATACAACACCGCCTATCTCCTGTCTACAACACAGTCTTTCAGCAGTCTCAAGAAGGTGCCACACCCATTTGCACCCTGATTCAGGTGTCTCTGAGGATATGATATTGAGACCCACAATGGTCTCAATGACTCTCAGAATGCTAATGACAGACCTTCAGAGTGCTAAGTACCAGATGACTGCAAAGAATATAAATCTTTCCATTCTCCACCAATTGGATCAGAAGAAGCTTCTTGGACAAGAAGGGAAATGCTTTCAAGGAAAAAAAAAACAGGAAAGTCCAGGTGCCTTTTGGAAAAGAACCTTTGGGATGATGCGTGTATAGAGGCAGAGCAGGGGCAAAACACTCCTATAAGAAAAGAAGATTGTCTGAATTTTATACTTTATACCTCTGTTGTCCCTGTTAAAGTGATAGGCTAGATCAGGGGAGGCCCGCAGGTCAGATCTGGCCCATGGGGTGCTTAGCTGTGGCCCATGGGCCTGTCCTATAAACAGCAAAGGACCTGCTTACGGTGCCTCTGCCATTGAAAATGGAGCTCGGAGGGCCTCCTGCAACCCTCTGCCAGCATGTGGCCCTCCCAAGCTCCATTTTCAATGGCAGAGTGCTCGGGCCACCACAGGTGCCCCCGACATGAGTGACATCCAGCTGGCCATGCCACCCTGGCCAGACCCACCCCCTCTCCCTGAGGTCAAACACAAACGGCTCTCAATATAATCGAGTTTGATACCCCTGGGCTAGTTATCATCAATTGGAGTTTACAACTGTGGAACATGCAACTGTGGGGCTGGTTAGTGCTGGATGTCCTTCTCTCACCTTTTAGTTAACTTTTAATGTTGAATTTTACTATCCTTGTCTCTATTTTAAATTTTTATATTCAGTTTTTAGGTGTGGAACATTTAATTTTACATCATCCAAAGTCCCTGTGTGAAATAGATGGTTTCTAAAAAAACATTCCCATTTGGGGCTCGAGGTAGATAACAAAGTTTTCATCTGAGCTTGCTTAAAACAAATAAAAATCTTACAACATATTATATGAATTTGGGAGAGATAGATTATCACCTTCCAGAGAGCCCTATTAACAGAAACAAATGTGCTAGTTGAATGAGGCAGGGAGGGGTATTTATTATGTTGCAGTAACAAAGTGCAATAAAATGCTGCAGTGTGTTCTCATCTCCCAGTTAAATACTCAAGTTTGAAAGTTCCAACAAGCAAAATTGTTCTCCAGTAAACTATAAATTGTATGTAAGCAGGACGGACTGCATATAAATAAGTATACACATTCTAATAGGCAACGTTTGTCCTTGCCTTGCCCTGCCCTTGCCTTGCATTTAACCTGAAGATGCATCTTTAGGATGCAGAGATCTGTTGTTGTTTCTCAATGTCCCCCCACTCATTTTGTTCTAATTTTGTTGCATTTGTGACACAAATGTACCCTCCACATTCGTTATTATATGGAATTGCTTGGTTTTCTTGATCCATATGCTGCTTTTGTAAAATAAGGTGATGGGTCCCTGAACTATGGAGTGTACAAATACAGTTAGAAATGGATATGCTACAGATGAATAAACTAAGTGTGGGAAGAGAAAAATATCAGAATTAACTTCCTCATGCTAGTACTCTTCAGGATTTTAGTTTCCACAAGTTTGGTTGAGGTTCATGGGAACTTTTTCTAACACATCTTGGGGATACCAGGCTGGAGAAAGCTGTGTGAACAACAAAGGGAATAATAAAAATCTTTGCCTAATAAAAAAGTAAGAAACATAATTATGGTTTGTGGACATAGGAGACCTTGAAGTATATTTGTCAGCCCAACAAGATTGACCAGACAAAGAAACTAATGCCATATAGGTCAAGACTACTTTTGTTGAAACACCTATAAAGGTAAAGGTTCCCCTCGCACATACGTACTAGTCGTTTCTGGCTCTAGGGGGCAGTACTCATCTCTGTTACAAAGCTGAAGAGCCAGTGCTGTCCGAAGACGTCTCCGTGGTCATATAGCTGGCATGACTAAATGCCAAAGGTGCATGGAACGCTGTTACCTTTCCAGTTCCAACCAAAGTGGTCCCTATTTTTATACTTGCAATTTTTACATGCTTTCGAACTGCTAGATTGGCAGAAGCTGGGACAAGTGATGGGAGCTCACTAGAACTGCCAAACTGCCCACCTTTCTGATTGACAAACTCGGCATCTTGGGTGAACCCTCAGTGGGTTCACTGAGCCACAGTGTCCCCTGAAACATCTATAGCGACAAACTATTGCAAGTTTGACTATTTCTTCTCTCTTTATCTTTGTGTGAACTAGAGAAGGGCTTGTCTGAGATGCTTTCTCAGGTTATTTTTTTGTCCCAGGCTCAAGTGTCTCTTATCTGACCATTGTCTTGGTAGCAACTCTTCCTCCTGTCCTTCAAGGCCATTCCCTTTTTTCCCTCCAATTATAAATTTCTGTCAACACAATACGGTCATATAAAGTTAAGGAACGTGATCTCTAGCTGAAAGAAAAACATAGTCTGAAAGGAGACACCAATTTTATGTGCAACAAGTACAATTAACATACAATGAAGCTTTTAATTGTAAATAAATATAATTGTTTGGAAAAAGTAACTACCTAGGCATGTTAGTTTACCTACTATTGTAGGGTCAGTTTTGTTACTCTTATCTAGGAAGCATGAGATTGGATCAAAGACTGAGGCTAAATTCTGGTTTAGTCACAAGACCCGCCATGCAATTTCAAGTCAATCGCTGTTCTTAGTCTAGTCAACCTGACAGGGTTGTCATGAGGAAAATGCAGTAACCCCTACATATATAACGCTGATTTTTATTTTATTTTTTTAGAAAAAGCTGGATAGAGGTAATTCCCATGCCTTTGATGACCTTAGTTAAAATGGTGACAACGTGTTTTTAGTGAAAGCATTAAACATTCCCTGTCCAGTAAATAAAATTATGCTAATTTGCCATTTTGGGAGTACATTATGCAAATTGCCACATTTGCATACACATTATCCCTATTAATCATTTCTATGGCACTTTCAAGATGCTAATGTTTTACAGTGCTCTTCCTAGACATCTTTATGACAACCTGGGATAATGAATTAATATTCCCATTTTATAGATGAAGCAGTAAGGATAAGAGACAGCTATGACTCACAGCAATTCTTGGCCACATGGAGATGTGAACTCAGTTCCAGTTCCTTTAAGTCTAGTATTTTACTCTACATATTTATCTGTGTCACACAATTAATTTTGGAAATTTTTTACTGTGAGTGTTACTTTAAAAAGAAGTCTGAAAATGACTGTGACTCAGAAATAAAGGTAGTCTAGTCCTCACCTCCAGGTATTCTGGTTCTCCAACGCACAGAATTCCCACCTAACATACAGAAAGACCCACCCTAAGCCGAACCCTAGGTTGATGAAACCTTAAAAACTTCAAGAGAAGCACAGTGGGTAAAAGTGCAACAGATTTTTGAACAGATTTTTCTCTTTTCCTTCAGATGCAGCAGAATATACAGGTAGCCTTCGACTTACAAGAGTTCATTTAGTGTCCATTCAAAGTTGAAAAAGTGACTTTCGACCATTTTTCACAGTTACGACCTTTGAAGCATCCCTGTGATCATGTGATCAAATTCAGATGTTTGCCAACTGATTCATACTGATGACCGTTACTGGGTCCCAAGGTTATATGATCACCTGTTGTGACTTTCTGACAAGCAAGGTCAATGGGGAAACTAACTTATCAATTGCAATCATTCACTTAACAACTGTGGCAAGAAAGGTCATAAAATGAGGCAAAACTCACAAAAATATCTCACTAAACAATGGAAATTTTGAGCTTAATTGTAGTCATAAGTCGAGGGCTCTCTGTACTTTCTGTTTTTGCATATCACACACTAAGAATGGCATACACACTTATAAAGATCCAAACCAGGTGGTTCTTGATTTACAACCACAATTGGGATCAGAATTCCCATTGTTAAGCAAGGCTGTTGTTTAGTTGTGCCCAATTTTGCAACCATTTTTTCCATGCAGTTGTTAAGTGAATTATGCAGTCATGAAGCAAATCTGGGTTCCCCCATCAGTTTTGTCGGAAGCCAGATGGAAAACTTGCCAATGACCCTGGGACACTGGAACCCTTATAAATACATGCCGGTTGCCAGGTGCTCAGGTTTTTTTTAAAAAAAAATTGGTTTTAAAATGAACATAGACAAACAAAACATAAAAACATCAAGCCATCTTCCCTATATATACATACAGTGTGCCAGCTGGTTTACAAATTGTTTTGTGCTTCCATTTCATAGTCTTCAATTACAATTACATTGTATATATTCTCATATTTTAACTTAGATTGTTTCATGACAGTTCATATTATCATCTCAAATCTATCCTACAATCATTTTGCAGATATAATAAGAAAAGAATATCTCTTTATATATTTATTATTTTCTAAGAAACTACATGTTTCATTACTATATTTTATTATCTAACCATTGATAGAATAGATTCCAAATTTTATAAAATTATTGATCATCTTGTTCTCTGATTTCAAATGTCAATCTACTCATTTCAGCACATTCCAATATTTTCTTAACGATTTCCTCTGGTGATGGTATTTTCTCATTTTTCCAAGTTTTAGCAAATATAATCCTAGCCGCTGTTAATACATTTACAATCAGGTATTTCAATTCTTTACTATATATTTCAGGAAAAATTCATAAAAATATTCTCGTGGTTCAAATCTATATGCTTTTTGTCATTTTTTCCAACCACGTGTGGATTTTAGTCATATTTTTTAGCATCCGCACAAGTCCACCACATATGGTAATATGAGCCAGGTATCTGATGACATTTCCCAACATTTTTCAGATTTTTCCTTGAAACTCTTGTTATTCTTGTCGGGGGGAAATAGCACCTGTAAAACATCTTATACAAATTTCTCTTTATATGCTGTTGACATTGTCATTTTTATAATTTTGAGACCACAATTTTGCTTGATTTCCTCTAGATCTATATCCCATGTCCAAAATTCTTCCCCAGCAATCATTGTGTCTTTAACTTGTTCTCTATGATTTAATTTCATAAGTAATATCCATACTTTTTAATCACCTTTTCATCAGTACCTGTCAAAATCTTATTTCTATAATTAGATCGATTATATCATAGAAAACCTTCTGTTTATGAGACTTTGTCATACCTTGAATGTATTTTGTCGCGATTATGATTAAAACCATAAGTTTCTTCTATGAGGTACCTCATACCACTAATTTATGCGCACTGTGAGTTAGACTTATGATTACACCCTTTTCAAATTCAAATATCTGCACCATATCTAATGTTTGTTCCTTTTTATATATTATAGGATAAGAAAATGCTTCAATAAGTCAATAGGCCAAGACTGGAATTTTCCAATAAGATATAAACTATAATCATTTTGTGAATTTAGTTTAGATGTCTAACCACAGAGACTCCCATATATAATGTCTTCTAATAATACCCCTGTGCATTTGTTCCTTGTATACCATAGAAAAGCATGCCACCCCAAACAGATTAACTGACACTTCATGTAATGCTAACAATCTAGTTATTCTAAGTATCCATCCTTAAATACCCCACATAAAAATGTGTAGCTTGGTAGTTCAACTCCAATTTAGGCAAACTAAATCCTCCTCTTATTCTGAATAGAGGCATCTTGCAAAAAGTTTTAGGCTTTATATTCTTGCTTATCTACGTCATTGCCATAATATGTTATTTCGAGAGGCCACACATTATTATTTTAAATCTTCAAAGTTAGTCATTTTACACAAGTGCCTTAATTGGAATATGTTCTAACAACACCTAAAAATGCGTGCCAAGTATTTTAGCCATGGATAATACATTCATATCTTGCATTGTATGATATTCTTCTTACTCCTAGTTAAATCGACAGCGTGGTAAAATTTTCCCATTTCGACACAAATGCGAAGAGCACTAATCTGCTGCTTATGTTGTGGTTATTATATATATTCTCTTTTAGTGCTTACTGCTATCCTTAGACTAACACAATAATGTAATCCAACGTGATCTTAACCTTATTTTCAAGGTATAACCATTCTGATATTTTCTAATCTGTCCAGTTCAATCGCGTCTTTGTCTATAATGAGGTATTTTTCGTCAAATATCTTTGCTGTAGCTATTTATTTTATAAAACCAGCCACCTTTCCAAATTACTCGTCCGCTTAATTCTTTCTATCCAATTATTAGATGCTGTCTTTCTAATGTGTCTTCTAAAATTGAAAACCATTCATTTCGTGCAAAATGACTTGCAAAATTATTCACTCATATTTTTAAATTATAATCTTCATATATATATCCTTTGTCTTCTCTTAAATCATTTCTGTTTTAGCACATTCCCAAGGTGAACCTCACAAACAACAGAGGTGATAGTGGGCACCCTTGTCTTGCTTCCTTTCCTATATCAGTTGAGTCTATCTAATTCTCCCCTATCTTTACTATGTTTACTCGTGGGCTTGCTCATGCATGATTATCAGCTTCTGTACCTGTGCGATAATTTTTTTAAGTGCATTATAGCCCATCTGTCCTCTCAGTGTCGAGTGATAATCAAACCTGAATCCGTCCGATAAGTCACAGTTATAGAGTGCCTTCTAAGCAGTCTGAACATATCAAAGCCATTTGTTTTTTCCAGGTGTGCCTTACCACTAGTAGTCCAAGAAACATCGAAGCACTCTTCTCTCATATTATCATTCAATTTGTCTCTTTGCATTAGACAAATCCTATTTGTATTGATCAGAAGTTGATGCGATGTTATACACCAACTGCGGTCTCTAGTGTGTATTTAAATACTTTTAGTTCACATATCCTGAGGCAACATTATATATATGAGAGCAACCTACTGAGTCGTTTATATGATATCTGCATTTTCAGCTAAGAAAATAGTGTCAATAATCTCTCGATTGTAATGGAATCAGCCTTCTCTTTTGGGACAAGTGCCCTTCCTAATATGATAAAGTGAGTATCTTCTTCTTTAACATAATTTCATTCATAACTTCTAGCAATGAAGGTTCAACGATTCTTGTAGATTGTTTTAATAAAATCTCTGCCGTAAGTCATCTGAGGTATATATAAACTGGTGAGCTTCTCCCATTGTTTGCTCTCTTGATGCTACCAGATAAACTCCATACATCTATATATTTCTTGTCTCAACATTGATACAATTCTCTATAGGACTCTGAGTGTAAATTCAGCATTCACTGTGTGAAATTACTGCATTCTAAAAAACTAACCTTGGCTAGTTTTTTCCCTCTTCTATATTCTCTTGGTCTGTATAGTTTCCCCTATAATTTTAGTCTTCAATAATGAATTTCCCTATCTTTTCATTTACTACCATAGCAAAGCTTGCCTGGCCATCTATTAATTCAATATTTTCCTTGATTCTTTCTCCTTTCTCAATTTATATGTCTAACCATCTAACCTGGTTTGTTTTGCATTTTCAAAGTATTCTGTTTTATAAGCACCTTCTGTATATTATTTTCTCACAATTAAAACTTACATTGTGCTAATTCTTTTTTTTTCTATCAGACCCATTTTATGTATTTGCTTATATAAATATCCATTTTAACTTAATGTCCTTTTTCTTGGCATTTTTGTAGCCTCTTTTTCAAGTTCTTTATACTCATCCTCTAATGCAGGGTGGGCCACAATGCCTTTACAACTGTGGATCTAGGCCTTCCTATGTGAATTCTGTCCCAATAGGCCCATACTCGACCTAAGGAGAATTGTCATATGTATTTGGCGCATTCTCAGAATTCTGGGAGGTTAAGTTCCACAAGTTGTTTAAAGGTGTCCTCATTCACATATGGTTCACCTCTGACCTTCTGTAATTTCTCTCTTAGTATGTAGTCTTTTTCATGGCAGTCTTTTACTTGTACCTTGTATAGTGCATCAATTATCTACAGCCTCGGCATATTGCCTTCGATTGTTCCCATACGTCTGGATTGATGTATCTTCCTTTGTTTGCTTCTTAAGAAGAAAGCCAGTTCCTTCTTAATCCAACTGTGTGAAGTCTTTTCCTTTTGTTATAGTATTAATTAGTGCGTCCATCTAGATCATCTCTGTTTTATCCCTTCCGAGTTTAATGTCAAAATGGATTCGTGATCTGTGCTCCAAGTACTTGTTGTGCAACTATCTTATTTTTACCAGATGTGAAATAAATTTTAGCTAACAATTTTGTTGGACATCCATATCATATCTATCAGGGACCACGATAAAAAGTTTATTTGAGTAGAAGGTTGTATTGTTTATTTGTGTTAGCATTTCTTTTCTCCATGTATCTTTTAAGTTTATTCATTATCTACCATTTTTAAAAAAAGATTTAGGGAGATCTTTCTGTTTTTGCTTGGTGGTTTTCTGTGCTGTATAAAGTCCAGTTTGTTATCTAATTCCATTAAAATCTCCCATCATAACTATATTAGCATTTAGTCCAGTTCAATTATTTTCATGTGTAATTTTCTTATAAAATTCTTCTTGATTGTCATTAATTTCGGGCGGCGGGAAAAAAAATAAATTGCAATAGGAGTGTTTTGGCAGTATTATTGTCCAATATGTTATTCTCCCCACCATTAGTATTCTTGTCCATCGTCTAACAGGTAACTAGTATGAAGGGATCAGTATTCGTCTGGGAGTAACATACACTAATTGTTAATACTATTAAAAGCTCACGTCCCGGCTCATTGTCTTGAGCATATGTGTCTAAAGAAGTAAATAATTATTCGCATGAAAACATTTGGCTTGATGTATCAACAATTGTTCCTGCTGCTTTTTGATATGACTTCTTGTAGGCAGATATATTAATTTTAGATGTGGCGTGCGAAATTTACTCGGAAAAGTCTCTTCACTTCATATTTAACAGACTGAGTGTAAGCTCCAATTTAATAATTGAATTGTAAATCTGATTATCTCTTCCACCTTGCTATTATGTATATGAGTCTATTAGTCTATACGTCACGACGTGCGTCATACGAAATGCTTGCTGCCCGTTTTCTTTGGCTCTTTCCACCTTCTCTAGTTCCTCCAACACCACCACTAGCAACACCGTCTATCTACTTTATATTACAGTGCGCCATATTAGGCAAAACCTCTTGTGAACTATTCAAAATCATGTGAGATTTCTTTTTCTGCCTTCTTCCGTGCCTTTCTATTACCATAAAAGTATTATGTGGTTAAAATGTGATTCAGCTTGCTCCACGTTCGTCAGTTCTATGTCTTCTGTGTCTTGCATGCTGTGAATACGATATAACCTTTCTGGAATCGGCCATCGTTAATTTCACACGTCTTCTTTACACTGTAGGCTAACATTGATGCAGAAATCAGGTATTCTCTTCTCATCACCTGGCACTCTTCTGCGTACTTGTTCAGAACCACAGTACTCTTAATCTTTAACTATTACAATTGTGTTTCCTCTTGCCACTGCATATTGATTTTTGCACTCTTTCATGTCATTTGTAAATCTAATGTGAACTTACTGCTATGGTAAGCTATTTCTCATTGCCCAATATATCTGTTGAAGACTCGAATCAGAACCTCATCTTATACCATCCATCGAGTCTTCTCTT
Source organism: Laticauda laticaudata (assembly GCA_004320025.1). Taxonomy (NCBI): domain Eukaryota; kingdom Metazoa; phylum Chordata; class Lepidosauria; order Squamata; family Elapidae; genus Laticauda; species Laticauda laticaudata. The sequence goes on from BHFT01072470.1 coordinate 21,434, forward strand.
TAGTTATTCAAAGTTTCAGCCAAAATTTCTATCATTTATACAGCTAGGTTTTGTCCCTTTTCTTCTCTTTATGTTTTGGGACTCTGAAGATACGATAAAATTCTGATCTGTCCATCTCCCATCTCAGCATCCCACTTTTATCTTGTTCAACTACAATTAATCTGCTATCAATGTCTCCAATCTTCTTATCCCTTTGTTTATCTTCTTTAATTTTTTGGAATCTCTCATCATATTTCATCATCATTTGTTGAATGTTCTCAACTTTTTCACTAGTTTTCCCTGTTCTTTGTTCAATTTTCTCTGTTCTCTTTTCAATATTCTCCGTTCTTATTTGTATATTTTGAATTCCTTGCATAATCATCTGCAGGGTCACTTTTTCCTCTTCTTTTTCTTGCTGTAACATTGTCTGTATTGAATGGTGTCCTCCAGATGGTGAAGAAGTAGAAGCTGAGGAATCAGGGGCTGGTAGTTTCCTACTCATTTCAGACAATTCAAAATCTTCAGGTTCTTCTTGACCTTAATCCACATTGCAATTCCAAATAAAAATAGTGGGAAAAAAGAAAACAAATAGTAGGTGCTCAGGTTTGATCATGTAACCTTGCAGATGCTGCAGTGATTGTAATAAAGTATGCAAACCAGTTGTGGGTCACTTTTTTTTCAATGCTGTTGTGACTTTGAAGGGTTGATAAATGAAGGGTTGTAAGTCAAGGACTACAGTAATAACACTACTGCTGATGGTGGTATTTGGGGTCATCACCAATGATATCAACATTTTCATTTGTTTATTTGTTTGTTTAGCAAATTTATAGAGTGACTCTGAGTGACTTAAAAAAAAAATCCAAAGTATAAAACGTATACAATTTCACCTCCACTCACCCCGCAGACACAAATGCAATGATACCAATGACTTGACTACTTCCTTAAAGAATTGAAAGTCCCCTTTGGAAAGCTAGTCACCCATACTCTCTTTTATGCTCCTAAAAGACAGGTGTAATTTTCTAATAAATTACTGCTTTCCAATAGAGAGAACTATCAATGCACTTATGTAAGGAACAAGTAACCTGCAGTGTTGGAGTTCTTAGGGGTGGGGTGTGGATGTTTATTCCTCAGATTTTTGGGAAAGCTCAGTTTCCTTAGGAAGACAAGGAATGTTTTTCAAAGGATTAGCATACCTCCTCCTCCTCCAATTTCTTAACTCTTTCCTTCAAGTCCTGAAATGGATAACATTCGTTTTTTATTTTAGGGTCAAAGCTAACTACCAAAGGTTGCTGAAGAACAAGAGGCTCTAAGTATTCAGCTGTCATAATGGATAGCGGTTTTTAACAATAGTACGCCCCAAATGGAGAAGCGGGGGTGGGTTCTCAGGACAGGAAGGGAAGATGGCTTCATTCGGTGCAAGGCCATTGACAGGCCAAGAGGGACCCAGGCAGGTAAGGGTGGGAGACTCTCATACCATAAATACACATTTGATTCAAGGTCTTTGCCTCATCAGCCTTTCTCAGGAGTGTGGGGCTGTTTCAGGCAGTGAATGTCTAATTGCCAGCCAGCTGCCTCTGGGGTGCCCATGATGGATGGATCAGAAACATCAGTGCAAAAGGTTGCATCACTCAGTCATCGCTGCCTTGCATGCTCCCCTCATCTCAATTCCCCAACCCCCAGCCCTCCATCTTAGCTGCTAAAAGAGGAGTCCCCCACCTTCCCCTCCATCCATGTGGCATAAATCTGGGAATTTCTGGTCAGAAGATGGGCCTATCACAGGGAGGTTCAGAGGAATGGTGGGGAGGATGGTGAGATTGAGGAGAGTATTTATGAATGTATTCATGGCCTGCTGCCTACTCAAACCAGCTCTGTGTGGAATATGAATTCACCAAATGTTTACAACATTGTTGTTTCCTTTAAAAAAATGAACTTGTGGTCAAGATTCTTATTTAATACAATACACATTTTAACCAAATACTCCTTCCTTCCTTTCTTCTTTCTTTCCTTCCTTCCTTCCCTCCCTTTCCAGGATGAAGGAAAATATTAAATTAACATTAGTAGTTCAACCTCACGATAACTCAGGGAGGAAAAAAGAATATTGCTTTTGTTCGTTCTGCAAGCAGAAGAGGCTGCCATCTGAGAGAACTGTTGCCATACAAAAACACCAGTATGGTAAAAATATCAAATCCAAATTGATTGTCAATTTTAATGTGAAAGAAAAAGAAAATTAATAAGTAGGTGGTAACGATGCTAATTTTTCTATAGCTAATTTAATTGATATCACATTTCTATTCCAGCCTCATCCAATTTTAGACCATGGTTCCTGCCACATCACTCAAAATCCACACATGGTCAAAAGGTCAGGCACCTTGCCATTCAATGTAAGATAAAAAAAAAATCAGTTGTGAGTTCAACAGGAATAAATTATCACCACACTCTGGGATTTCCTTGTAAGGAATTAGCAAATATAACACATACTTGTCCTTGCGCTTATCATAGCAACATTGCACAGCCAATAGAACCAAAGGCCATAGTAAGATCTAATATGATCAATAAGGCACAATTTCCTTTATTGATTTCTGTGGGGAGACTCATTAGCTCAAAGCACTTGCACATCCTTAGTGTCATATATTGTGAGACAAATACTAGCTGGAAAGGGTTGAAGATACTTATAGGTGTGCCTGAAATTGCATAGCAATAGAAGGTGTGTATAAGTTTCCTGATCAAGATGGGCAACAATTATTTGGCTTAAGGTGGGACTGAACCATCATCTATTCAAGATGTCTTTTTCTAATCTCCACAACAAGCAGGGAAATCACAAACTCCTAAGTTATTCTTGGGAACTCACCACTCCAGCATGAGACTTGATTCCTCTTTTCCAGCAATTCTCAAATACACATTGGTCCCTGATTCACCCTTCTTTGTATTATGCTCATTTAGAATGGAATTTTTCCAACCTATTTCAGGTGCTTTGCAGAAACTGAAAGCTTTACAAACTGAGCTGACAGTGGGGACAACCATCAAACAATGCTTCAGTGGCCACACTTGATGACTAGAGGATGAATGTAATCAACCAGTGGTGTTCTTTGCAGCACTGATGTTGCTTTAACATAAAGATGAATAATAACCTCCAAGTTTGTTTATTGCATACATACTCCCATACTCCATAAATTCTAGGTGGATTATATTATGTTGGCAATACCATAAAACATCACAACTTATATATCATGCCATTCTACATGCTGCACCCTCCCTCTAGACAGATGCCTCCAATTTAGTCACACTCTTCAATTAAGGTTCACAATAAGAGAAGAGTTTCCACTGTCTTCCAAAATGGAAGGATTCGTTGTCACCTCAGGGCAGGCTCTTCCAGAATAGGGGAGCTGCTGCTCAGTGGCCTTGTTCTTGGTCAACCTCCAAACTTTAGTGGGTGTGATTTTCAGGTCTCCGACAACTTGATGTGGCCAGTTCATCATCACCAGCTTCTTACCGCCAATTCACCTTTGCCAACTTGCCACCACAAAGTTGTTGCAGGATGATTCAACAAGGTCAATTCACCTCATGGGCAGGCAAGTGAGTAGATGGCAGAGCACAGACAGGCAGAGCCTAGGATATTTTATGGGGCCACAGGTGCAAATCATGGCCTGGAGCTCGATGCGCCAACAGCAGAGGCAATGGGGGTTGTGAAAATGGAAGCCCCCCAGCTGCCACTGCTGCTGTCACATCAAACTCCAGGCCATGATTTCCATCTGTGACACCCATAACATATCCTAGATTTTCCATGAAGGCATATACTTCCCAGTTGAGACCTACTGATCGACAAGACCAATGGATATTGCCTCCATACCGTGCTCAGTCTCAACATCACCTGGAACGCATCCAGAAAACCTACTTCATCCAGAATCTCTACAGCTGCTGTCCCACCTTCTCCTCAACAAGCTATGCTAAAATGGGAAGATTGTAGACAAGCCTGTAATTGTTGATGTGAGCTGGCTTAAGGGAAATATCTTGAGAAAAGGATCACCCCTCCCTCACATAATTATTTCTACTACTTGAATTCAGCATCTCATCTCCTTCCTTGGCAACCAAAATCAATGAAGGCAATGATCAAGCTCACAGGGGCAGGGCATACGCTGCCAATTGCTCAGAGATCATAGGTTCATATAAATCCCAGGTGTCTATGTAAGTTATTCGCCCTGTCATATAGCTTCAGCTCAATCAGCCTCCTAATCCTCCTGTACTGTCCAGCCAG
>BHFT01072472.1:0-22039 GCA_004320025.1 Laticauda laticaudata
ACGAGAGAGATTTTATCTATATTATCTATTTTTGCCAATTTATATCAACATCGGTTCTCACTCCCTATTATCTTTCACTGCTTCTTTTCTCTGTTTTGTTGTCATTTCGTCTCTGCTCTCTTCTGCTTCCTCGTTGCTCCTCCCTCTGCTTCCTACTCCTCCTCCTTCTCTGCTCTCCTACATTCTCTCTCTCCTTTTTCTTCTTCTTTCTTCTCTTCGTTCTTCTTTCTTCTTTTCTTTCTTTTGCTTCTGCTGAGTCTTCTTCTTCTTTTTTTCTTCCTTCTGCTTCTTCTTCTTTTCCCGTCCTTCCTTCTCTCATATTTGAACTGTTGATTGAAATGTTCTAATTCGGAGCCAACTGCCTGAGGATTTCATTACTCACTGTAGTCACACATCCACGAACTATAATAGTGCTTTGCTCATGTGGAATGCTGAGTTGTTAATGAGTTTGGAGATATCCTGGATGCCAGTTTTTTTGTTTAGATTGGTTATGTTGAAGGATTTTGTTTTCTGATTAGTGATTTATTTTTTTATTATTAATTAAATTTAGACCTCATTCTAGGTCTGCTCTTCGTGCAGGGCGGATGGACAGATAAGGCGAGATAAGTTTAAAAACACCATGTCTAATCTTGAAACCGTTTTGATGGGATAATGCAGAGACAAGGACGATGGATGGGCCTTTCAAAGACAGGGAGATAGACAAATGGTGTATGATGAAGAAATTGGTGTGTGCTTTCTAACAGAAAATGCTTTGTTCTCTCTTACGTCATTCCAGCATACGACGGAATTTTAGTTTATGTTGGAAAAACGGGAAATTAGGGAAGATCGACTTGGTGTGGCAAGCCCTCAGTCAATAGCTCTCTGCAAATATTCAAAATCAAATAGAATCAGAAAACTTAAGGAGGCATCAAAGCCAAGATGAATTTACATCCATGGACTGGATGGCCTGTGTGGTTCCAGAACTCTTGTGCAAAAGACCGGGGGAGAGACATGAAGCAAAGCCTGGTTGAGCGAAAGAAAAAGATTTGAACTCTTTTCATTTTCCAGAGGCTTTGATAGATCCAGTGCCTCTTGCAAATATAGGAATACTGGAATGCTGTTGTAGCAGTGTGTTAGCCCTATGGAATTATTATTGGACAGAGGGCAACAGTATTCTTGAAAATGGAATGGAATGAATGTAAGTACAGTAACTACATACTATTCTGCATAACCATAACTAAACATACATTACCTACTCTAATCATTATATTACCTACCATACCATCAATAACAACTCCCTACACTACTATACTGCCATTACCATATACAATAATAAATACCTACACATTAACTATATATTAGCATAATACATAACATAAATACCAATACCTCAACTATATCTTACATACATAACTACATAAATACCCTATACACACACTACTATATCTAATACCATAACATAACATAACATCACTACCTAATATCTGCCATCCACCATAAACATAACTAAAATAATACCCTAATTACACTATATATACCATACATAACATACATAAACCATACCCTAAACTAACTATTATATCTACATACCATCAAATCATACCATACCTAATACATACTATATTAACAATACATAAATACATAACATACCTACACTAACTACAAATCCTAATACATACAATCATACACTACCTATAGCACACATATTAGATATATATAAATAATATAATATAAGATAATATAATATAATATAAATATAATATATATACTATAATATAATACATATAATATAATATATATATATAATATAATTATTAATATAATATAATAATAAATATAATATACTATAAATATTACATATAATATAATTAATACATATAAATAAATATATAATATAATATAAATATAATTAATTTTGTTGGAGGTTCTGCTTGTCTCAAGGTGCTTTTCAAAGACAATGGGCTTGTTTTTTTTCCTAAGGAAGAAGGAAAAACATTTCCTCTATCCAGAACCGAGGAAGCTTTGATTGAATGAACGAATGCTTACAGTCTAAGTTGAGTTAATTCCACAGAAAAGCCTGGATCAGAATACAATTTGGATAAAGCAAGAGACCTGGCATGAGGTAATATATCTTCCGCTGCATACCTAAGCAATTTTTTGAAATAAAATATTCCCTGCTAAGAAACAGAATTTCATGTCAGTTGAAAGTTTTTTCTCAAGAATACATATACCTGTTGGAGAAAAGTTTGCTTGGAGTCCTGATGCATTTTGTGGAAATAAAATATTAAGCTCAAGGACATCTTAACTTCAGTTCTCAGCTATTAACCATGGTTTTATGCCATCTTCTTTGCAGTTTAAGTATTGTTGTCTGCAGCCATCCTAATTCTCTATTTCCCCAAAATTGTGACAATTAATTAAAAAACCTCTGCAATATAGAGCTTACTCCTATCTTATCTCAGAAATAGAGTGAGGTCAAGTAAACGGTCTGTTGTTGTGGAATGGCAGAAAAACAGATATCAGATTGAAAGGGAATGGGAGGTCTTCTAGTCAAACCAGACAAGTGAATGGTGTAGGTCCCTGCCTTGAGACAGCGACTCAAGATAAAGCTAAACCAGGTATGCTTAATACTAACAGGGAAGGCTTAGTAATAGTGAGCCAAAGGGGTGTGGCAAAAGGCACACAAAGGCAATGCAGTCACATAAGTAAGAAAAGTCCCTTTTGACTTTGCCCCCTAATGTCCAGGTTACCTTCTGGCTGGAGAAAAACTCTCCTAGGAACAGCCTTTAGGTGGAAGAAATTCAGTCTGAAAACAAAGTACACATAAACTATAACTTAAAATCCAAACAAACCAAACTGAAGCAATTAACTTGACAGGACAGGAGAAGGAATTTCAGACTGAAAAGCACGGCAAAACTCACACAGTTGGGAAGATGCCAGGAACCCAGATAAGCCTCGACGATACCAAATAATTCACGATTTGCTCCCCACAGCTTTGCTGTGTGCAGCTTTCCTTTTTAAACACGGTGTTCCCAGCTGCAGCTAATGAAGGGAATTAGGGCCGTTTCCTCCCCTGTAAGTCATGCAACTCACGTTGCTCCCTTTTCCGTTCCTTCCTGCGTGCCCTAGGATGAAGAGGGAATGGCCCTGAGTCTTCCTCTGAATTCCCTCTCCCTTGTTCTACCTCTCTCCTGCTCTGCCCAGCCGGACTTTGCCCATCCCCAGTTTCTTCCCCTCCGAATCAGATTCCGACAGGGGCATGACAGCCAGGCAATGATAGCAGTCTTCCAATATTTGAGGAAAGAAGAGGGAGCCAACTTATTTTCCAAGGCATCTGAAGGCAGGACAAGAAGCAACGGACGGAAACTAATCAAGGATGGATGGAAACTAATCAAGGAGAGAAGCAACCTAGAAATGAGAAATTTCTCGATAGTGAAAACAATCAGTGGAATGACTTATCTCCAGAGGTTTTGGGTCTCCAACCCTGGGGGTTTTCAAGAAGAGACTGGGCAACCATTTGTCTGAAATGGTGTGGGGGTCCTGCTTGAGCAAGGGGTTAGACTAGAAGACCTCCAAGGTCCCTTCCAACTCTGTTATTCTCATCCCAGATCCAGTTTCAGTGATACTGCACCATCATATTTGCTCTTGTACTAAATCTTCTGCTTGTTCCCCTTACTCTACAGATTAGTGTACAAACTTCCCAGCCTTACTACTTCCCTTCTGAAGTTTCAATGCTCCAGTTCTCAAGGTATTCTTGAGTACAACTCTCTTCTTATTGCTTCATTCCTCAAATTGGGATTAGGTCTGCAGGTTTGGGGTTGTGTCTTAGGTGTGATTTTAAGAAACAGTCTCCCTTACATCCTCTCCTGATTTCATTGAAGACCCTTCAGATGATCTTAGATGACCTGAACTTGAATGACACAGCAGTCAATTCTCAACACAGCACAAGCTACGAAGTAAGCAGAGAACTCTGTGTAAACAACATTTTACATACTTTTAGCACCAGTTTGGAGATAATCATCACATTTTGACCAGTTCTAAATGATTTATAACTGTATTTTTTGTTATTTATCAGAGCTTTTTTGCATCCAGTAACTGCAGCTCTGGATAAACCATCACCATTCATTTTGGAGAGTTGAATCCCAGTTCTAGGGTGATGGACAGTTCCATTGGTTGACCTAATTTAAGGGCATGAAATTTGGAATTGAACAACCTCCAGAATGTGACTAAAACCACAGGGACTTAAAGAGTGGACATCAAACTTTCTTGAATAGTTGTTGGAATACAAGTTGCAATGTATTTTGTATTGCAGCAACTACAGAGGTTGCAGGATCCAAGCACTGTGAAGCGGTACATAAGTCTAAGTGCTATTGCTACTACTCCCTCCCTCCTCCCTTCTTTCCAGTGGTTAGAATGCAGTGTTGCAGGCTGACTCCGACCACTGCCAGCAGTTCGATCCTGACCGGCTCCAGGTTGACTCAGCCTTCCCTCCTTCCGAGGTGGGTAAAATGAAGTCCCAGATTGTTGGGGGCAAGAGGCTGACTCTGGAAACCACTATAAAGGACTGTCAAAGCCCTGTGAAGCAGTATATAAGTCTACGGGCTATTGCTATCTGTGGTTATACTCTAGGGTCTTTTTCTTCTGAGGAGATTTCCCTGTGACAATTAAAACTGTTAACACCAAGGTGACTGTATACTACACACTCTATTTGATCTGTATGGCTATCTATTAGCTCTCTACTACCATTTCTATATAATAAAACAGAATTTCTAACAGGTTCTGGGTCTAAGGGCAGGGATGAGTTTAAAGTGCCATTCTGGAGGGCTGCCAAGGCTTCGAGCTCTATTGCATCTTCCAGGACCAGGGTCCCATCGTCCCAGTTGCAAGACTTTTCTCTTCACAATGACAATTTTTTGAGCTGGGCCGTTTCTTTTCCCGACAACCACACTGCTTGTTCCCACAGCAGCTTCGACAGATGCACCCTAAAATCTTCTTCCTGACTCGGGGCAATTTTGGCCGGTGCCCCCTCATCTTCCAAAGCTTCCTGTGATAACTGCTATGATTCAAAGACAAGGGTCTTCTTCAGAGTTCATTTTTGATGCAGGCTTTTTTGAAATCTACCTGCTCATTTTAGTTCAGGAACATGAATGGCTCATATAAGCACAACATTTTCTCCTTTTCTTTTGCTCTGATAGTATTTATAGTCTGGATTAAGTGATAGTTCTTCCCCTTCTCCTGTACTGACTTAATTCATATCTTCTGCACAGAGCACTAGGTGGAAATCTTTACTGTCCTTCAGCTTCATTTGACTTAGAAATCTACCTGTAAATGAGGAATAAATCTTACCTCTGGATTTATTCTAAAAGTTTGTGCTGAGAGTCAGGACTGAGGAAGGATAAGAATGCTCTGTGTTGATGCCTGATTTTTTTTTTTAAGGCAAGCTAGGGAAAAAAAATGTGCCAAGGAAGTTTTAATCTTTTTAAAAGATGCTTCTTCTTCTCAGAATGGGATTAACAGAAGAGAAAAAGTGATGACCTACTTTTCAATCTTGCAAAATAAGAAGCAGGTCAGCCAAACCATAATTAACTTTCATGGTTTGTATTTTGGTTAGTCGCCTCTTAGGCAAAAGTACGCAATGGATAAGCACAGGGAATTCTCTCCCTTTTTTCTGTCGTACTGCAATGTAACTAAAAATGTACGACACAAACCAAACTTAATGCTTAATGCTAAAGATAGCAATAGCACGTAGACTTATATTCCACTTCACAGTGCTTTGCATCCCTCTCTAAGTGGTTTACAGAGTCAACCTGTTGCTCCCAACAATCTGGGTCCTCATTTTACCCACTTCGGAAGGATGGAAGGTTGAGTCAACCTTGAACCAGTCAGGATTGAACTGCTGGCAGACGGCAGAATTAGCCTGCAATACTGCTTTGTAACCACTGGGAAGGCAGGAAGGTATCAATAGCACTTAGACTTATATACCACTTTACAGTGCTTTACAGCTCTCTCTAAGTGGTTTACAGAATCAGCCTCCTCTTTACAGGGTCAGCCAACAATCTGGCTCCTCATTTTACCCACCTCGAAAGGATAGAAGGCTGAGTCAACCTGGAGCCTGGTGGGATTCGATCTGCCAAATTGCAGGCAGCCAGCAGTCAGCAGAAGAAGCCTGCAGTACTGCACTCTAACCACTGCACCACCATGGCTCCTGCATTATTGTTCCTGTTTTGAATTCAAAGGTCTTCTACAATGGGTCACCTTCATGGAACACCTAAGAGCTGAGAATTTAAGGAAACCTGGGAGGAATCATTGTCCCAAAAGTTGGAAATTGTCCAACTTGTCTCCATTGTTGGTTGGTCAGCCTTCCTGATGGAGGACACCAAGCAACAGGTACACAAACCTCCAGAAGGACATCAGAAACTAGTAAATAATGATTGTATCTGTGACTCTTTGCTGTCCTATCTAAACATTTTGGATTTTTGCCACCAAGTTTGGCTTCCCTAATCCTGAAAGCTTCCAAGTTAGGAATTCCTTAAGAATGGATTGTTATAGCTCCTGGTTCTCCTTGCATCTGGGGATTTAATCCTGCATAGATTCTCAGTCTACACATTCAAAGACCCAATTTGTTTATTTATCTTGGCAAACTTTTAATCTCTCTGGAGTGGCCAATGTAGGGTGCTCGTATATAGTCTAACAAAGAGAAGGATTAGGAGGTGCCATAATAACCATCTTCCAATACTTGAAGGGCTGGAGGTTCTGGAGGTTTCGGCCCATTTATGTACTTGTTGCTTGGTGTTCTCCATCAGGAAGGCTGAGTCACCAACACTGAAGACCAGTTGGACAGCTACCAACTTTTGGGACAACAACTCTTCTCAAGTCTCCGGGAAGAGAGGGTTGACATATTTTCCAAACCATTTGAGAGAAAGACAAGAGGCAATAGGTGGAAGCTTAACAAGGAGAAAACCAGCCTTGAATTAAGGAGAAATTTCCTGACAGTGAGAACAATGAATCAGTGGAAAGGCTGACCTTCAGGAGTGCTCCATCACGGGAGGTTTTAAAGAACAGATTGGACAATCATTTGTCTAATGGTTGGTAGACTTCAATGGTATTATAGGATCTCCTGCTCGAACAGGAGGTTGGACTGGAAGAACTCCAAGGTCCTTTCCAACTCTGTTATTTGGATTTCTTGAAGATATTGGTGTTGAAAAGAAGGAAGGGGAGAAAATTGATGTTCCTCAGAAAAGGTGGACATCTCCCTCAAAGATAGTCAAGGTGGTAACTGCAACTCTGGGCATGCAAGATACTTGCAAACGATGAGTGGTCCTTTGGTGATGTGGCCTTCATCTTCACTTTTGGGACATTCCTTCCTCCCCCAATAGATGCCCCTATTCAAGGTTTGCTTTTTGCTCTTGTCCTTCAGAAGATCTGGAATAACCAACTTTTGCCATTCCTGGCAAAAAGCAGATGTAGGTGAAAGATTGTGATGACGATGGAAGCTAAGATGGATAACCTCATGAAATGGAAAGAAAAGAACCCAAAATGCACGAACTGTGATCAATCTTTATGTTTAATCACAAACATATTTGTGATTTTCTGGGGCTTTTCAGCTGGAAGATGTTGGCAGAAGCCATAATGACTCATCATTGTGATGTAGCTATGAAAAAAGTCATACTCATTTCTTGTTTGTTTTCTATCAAGAAAACATTCCGCTTCACAAGTGAAGTATCTGGAACAGAGAGATGAAACTTAGAGCATTTGTAACCAACACCGAACCCTTTGTATTAATACTAGGTTTGCTATATCCCGGAAATGGCTGCCTTAACATATATTGTTTGAGGCTTTTAACATTAACAGATTGACAAGAGTTGGAAGGGACTTTGTAGATCATGTAGCCCAACTCCCCACCCAAGCAGGAGACCCTGCACCATTTCTGACAGATGGGAGTCCAATCTTCTTTTGAAAGCCTCCAGGGATGAAGCTCCCACAACTTCCAAAGGCAACTTTTGTTCCATGGGTTGATTGTTTTCACTGTCAGAAAATTTCTCCTTATTTCCAGGTTGAATCTCCCCCGGTCAGTTTCCATCCATGATTCCTTGTCTGGCCTTCAGGTGCTTTGGAAAATAGCTTGACCCCCTTCCTCCTCTCTGTGGCAGNTGCTTTGGAAAATAGCTTGACCCCCTTCCTCCTCTCTGTGGCAGCCCCTCAAATATTGGAAGATGCTCTCCTGTCTCCCCTGGTCCTTCTCTTCTCTTCCCAAGACTAGCCAGGCCTAGTTCCTGCAACCGTTCATCATATCTTTCATCCTCCAGTCCCCTCATCATCCTGGTTGCTCTTCTCTGAACTCTTTCTAGAGTCTCAGTTCTGCAGAGTTGAATTCTGCTATTCATTTTCTGAACACTCCTTTAATATCTTTTTTCTGTTGGCTAAGGAACCTCAGCTGGTGGGGTCCACTTTTGCTATGGCCCTTTTCTTCTGGTACCTTGTGCCCCTCAAACAGATCTGCCTCCACCCTCTTGGTCTTCTTGAAGGACTTCCGAACCTGGCTCTCTTAGTTGGCCTGGGATCCTGATGGGGGAAAGTCATTCTTAAGAGGATCCCACCTCTAACCACTTTCAGTGTTGTTTCCTGTTTTATCCAGTTTTTGTTAATTTTAATGCTCTTTTTAAAACATTTTAACATGTTCATCTGTCGACATAAATGCAAAATACCCCTCATGCATCATCCCAGAATCTCCAGAACTGTGAAGCCTACAATCTTGAAATTTGGCACATAAGTTCCTCTTGGTTTTTAAAGGCTCACTAGGAAAGGATTTTTCAAAATGACCATCAGATCATTTAGAGTATTTCCTATATTATTATTATTATTGTTGTTGTTGTTGTTGTTGTTGTTATCACGCTCTGATGCCAAGGAGTTCCACTTCCCCTCCACACCTGAAAAGAAATCTCCACATCCACATCCTGCCCGTGCAGGGCAGCCTCCAACTGCCAGAAGTCGTTCCGCCAGACCAGCTGGTGCAGCGGGAACCAGGCGGTAGCGCTCACGTTGTGGCCTTGACTCTATGCCATGGCTCAGCCTACCACAGCCCGGCCGGCTGAACACTGACCCACCATTGCTGCCCTCACCCTCCACCGCTGCCGCTGGGCCCGGAAGGAGGGACATCTCTTCCAATTGCAAAGCACAAGCAGAGTAGAGGAGTTTCAGTTTCAGTTTTACAGCGGCACCAAGCAGCTTTAGTACAGAACAGTTAAGCTAAGCCACGCCCAGGCTCCTGGCTGTCTCCTTGCTCACACAGCAAATACCCTTTCAGTTTCCAAACAGCCCTTAATTCTCTAACACACTGACAAGATGCTAGCAAGATGAATATCAATGGATAATGGGAGGCAGAGGCAGAATCCCCCCCCCTTATTTTTCTCCCCAAAAACTAAGCCCGACCACACAGTTTTGTAGTGAAGCTCGGGTATAGAGCTAGTATTTTATATTATTGTGTTTATGATATTGTAAGCTTCCCAGAGTGAGTTTAGTGGTGAGATGAGCAGCGTATAAACTGAATAAATAAAATAATAATAATATTTCCCCTCTCCATTCAATTCCATATTCAGGGCAACAATAAGGGAAATTACTTTTGCTGGATCTAGCTAGGATCTGGAGCTTTCCTGGGTGAAGAGGTGAAGCTAGCTGGCATCTCTACAGACTTGTTACTCATTCAGAAACGAGTGGCACTGAGTATCTCTGTTTATTCCCACAGGACATTCCTCTGCCTTGTTGTTTAAACAATCCTCCTTTCTTAATTAAAGCCAAACCATGTTGCAGCCTGTAAGGAGCTTTTCAAAGGAGAGTCTACTTCTGGAACATGTTAAGTTTTCAAAGGAGAGTCTACTTCTGGAACATGTTAAGTTCTGCTTAACTGATTTATGTGATAAAAAAAAAAGAACTTTAACTTGAAGAATGCTAGGAGCAAAAGATAAATATGCAAACACACATACACACGTCTTCTTAATCCCGCTGAGAACCCAATGCAGGATTGTGCAACAAGAGATGTTGCATCCTACTGAATTCTGGTTTATTTTACAAAACATGATGGAGAGGGGCTGTGAGTCTGGTTCAGGCAGTATTAAGCTGATGAGAGCCAGTTTGGGCTACTTAAAGGCTACTTAAAGGCTAGAAGCCAGGAGACTGGGAGTTCGAGTCCTGCCTCAAGCATGAAAGCCAGCCGGGGTCATTTTTGGCCAATCACTAGGAGACTGGGTGTTCTTGCTGTTTTGCAAAGCAGAAGCCAGGGGTGCCCTCCCAAAAAGTCAAGTTGGCCCTAATAGTGGGATCAAAGCTCTCTTGTTTGTCTATATATGATTGCCTTTCTTCCTCTGTCATCCATCCATCCATCCACCCACCCATCTATCATCGTTCCCAACTCTGTTATTCTGTATTTTGTAAGTGAAACTGAGTTTAACTAGGATCAAGAATAACAACAAAGTTTCAGAGTTCTACACACACACACACAGACACACACACACACACGGAGTGAGAGGTTGCTCCATGTTTTCCACCCTTCCCCCAGATACAACTCAGGAATGAAACTACATGTACATTATAGCCTTTTTTCCAACCCCCCCTCCCCATTTCTCCGGAGGCTTCCCTTTCCTAACTCAGAGATAAGCCCTCAGGTCCATCTGAGGGAGGGATTTGAATCAGCTTTTGGGAAAGGCATAAAACCTAACACAACAATATGCATTCAAGAAAAGGTTTTGTGCCTGAGGCAGCTTTTTTCTGCAACTTACGGGCATGGGGAGAAATGCCCTCGACCAAAACCCTTGAAGGCGGAGAGGGCAAAGTTCTCAGTTAGCAAAAGTTGAAATGTGGTTCGTTCTGCAGTTTTTTTTCCCCACAGTTGGCACACCACTCACGGTCACAAACCACACAGATGTTTCCAGCAACACAAGATGTGTTCAGGGAGTAAAAAACAAAACAAAAAAACACTGCCTCAGCTGGACTAAAGGGACTTCTGCAGGCATAAATAGTGCGGTTTCCTCTCTTCGCCTTGCAGATTTTCCAGCTGAGAGACAAAGCAACTTCTTCCCCTAACAATCTCAGAGCAACAGGAACCCCCGTAAGTGGAAAGTGGTATGAATGATTAATGTACAATGATTACAGCTCAAGGGTTGTGTATTGATGCCCTGCTCTTAAAACAGAAAAGCTTCAAGATTAAACTTTAGTGTTATATCTTAGCCGGGCAGGTTTCTTTGCCTTTATTCAATTCTGTGTGTTTTCTAAAATATTTCCCTGTCATTAGATAATGAATTCAAATTGGAATGGATTAAGGGAGCATTTGGTGTTTCTTTATCTTATTTTTAAACAAATATGTCTTACAAAATTAAAAAAGAATGCAGCTGTATAGTCTTCTTCCTATTTGTACTGAGACAAGCCACATTTATGATTCTAATAAGATTACAAATCAAATCAGCCTTTAAAATCCTATTATCAATTATTATTATCATCAAAACAGACACAGAACTAAGGAGAAATTTCCTGACAGTGAGAACAATAATTAACCAGCAGAACAACTTGCCTCTAGAAGTTGTGAATGCTCCAACACAGGAGGCTTTTAAGAAAAGTCTGGGCAGCCATTTGTCTGAAATGGTGTAGGGTTTTCTGCTTGAGCAGAGGGCTGGACTAGATGACCTCCAAGTCCCTTCCAATTCTGTTATTCTGTAACTCTGTGAAATAATGAAAGTAACCTTTCCCTTTTGCTTGGATTTTTTTTTATGGGCCTCAAATAATCTCTATTGATTTCATGGAACATAGTTAGAGATGGTGCATTTACTTGTGGAATCCACTAACTCTGGTTCTTTTTCATTTGTGTGTTTGTTGTTTCCCCCCCTGTTGACAAGGAAATGGGAAACTTACTACTTAACTCTGGTTCTGACAAGACAGTTGCAGTCCTGTTGGTTGCCCTCTTGAGTTGTGTGGATTGTGTCCCCCTCGAGGGAGATACCCTGTGTGGTGCAGAGGAACCAACAACCTACAGCATTGTCTTCACAGGGAAATGGAGCCAAGCAGCTTTTCCAAAGCAGTACCCACTGTATAGACCCCCGGCGCAGTGGTCTTCTCTCCTAGGTAAGAAAAACCATGCATCTTCTTCTGCCAAGAAGAGTGTCCACAGGGTGATGAGGATGGGAATGATAGCCATTCAATCTTGTCCGATTGTGGGTGATCCTATGGACCAGGTCTCTCCAGATCTTCTAGTCTTGCCTTACTTCTTTGAGTTGGCTGGTGTCCGCTTTGATGGTGTCCAGCCACCAAGTTCTTTGATGGCCTGGTTTCCTTTTAATGATGATGGTGATAGAAAGGTATATAGGTATATAGGTATATAGGTATATAGGTATATAGGTATATAGGTAGATAGGTAGATAGGTAGATAGGTAGATAGATGGATGAAAGTTGATAGACAGACAAATAGATATAGAGGCTAGATAGATAGATGGATGATAGATGGATGATAGCAACAAATAAATATAGATGATAGATAGATTGATAGATTGATAGATAGATGCATGATAGATGGATGATAGTTGGATGATAGTTGATAGATAAATAGATATAGATGTTAGATAGAAATCGATGGATGGACAGGTGGACTGATGGATGGATGGATAGATGGATCAATGATAGATGGTTAAGTATAGATATAGATGATTTAGAGATAGAGAGATAGAGATAGTGATCATAAAGATAGATAGATAGATAGATGATAGATAGACAGAAAGACCTAAAATCATGAAGAAGAAGATAATGTTATTCATTCAACTGAGTCCAACTCTTGTGATTCTGTGAGCCACGTCTTTCTACATCTTCCAATCTTGCCCGACTTCTCTGAGTTGTTCTATGCTCTGCCTGGGGTCATTTTGATGGCGTGCAGCCACACGTCCTTTTACCACTAACTCTCCCAAACATAATTGCTTTCTCTAGTGAATTCCCTCTCCTGACACAGCCAAAGTAAGTGAGACTCAATTTGTGATTTTTTTTCCTCCAGTGACATGTCTGGTTTCAGTACTTGCTTGTTGGTCACCTTTGTTGTCATGGAAGATGAAGAAGCCTTCTCCAGCAACACAGCTCAAACGAGTCGATTTTCTTCTTGTCTTGCTTTTTTTAAGATCCAACTTTCACAACCAGAGGTAGCTACAGGGAACAGGATAGAGCAGACTAACTTTCATTTGGTTGCCAGGCTGATGCGCCCACTTTTCCATGTTGAGCTCATGTTCATCATTGCAGTGTGACCCAGTGCAATCCAACATGTTATTTCTGGGTGTATTCACCCCTTTGAATGTCTTCTCCCAAGAGTGTCCTACTACAGCAGGGGTCGGCAACCTTAAGCATTCAAAGAGCCACAAAGGTCCTACACAGAAGCCCCCCATTCAATTCTGGAGATGACCGGAAGTCCGGTTCCCCCACCATGGAGTCTCCTCCTAGCATGGCATCCTTTTTCCTCTATCTGTCCTAACCTAAAGCCCTACTGATTGTGGAGCTGACTAGCAAAAGGGAGTTGCAGCAGTGGGATGGAAAGAGCCACATGTGGCTCCAGAGCTGCAGGTTGATGACCTCTGTACTACAGGATAGTAACAAAAAATCAATATGACAGGCATGACCACACTATCAAAATGCCAGTCTTTCTGAATAGTAGCTGAGGCTGCCATCTTGACGTTTTTGCCCCTCCTGAGGGGATATCCTTATCTCCTCCCTCTTCTCTTGCTGGTTTTTTAGCTATATCCAAATTCACAGCCCTGAAAGACAGCACCAAATACACAATCCTGGAGGGCGTTTAGGGCTAGTTCTCCTTTTCTGCAGCAGACGTCAACCTCATGTTTTGAGTCACAAAAAATCTCCCTTCCAGGAAGAGAAAAAGAACCAGCACAACTTTATGAAGGAAGTAATTCCAAATCTGCCTCCTGTGTGTCTCGACTTTGACAGGTGTGGCCCACAACCCAGACTACGTCATGTGGAAGGCCAAGGGCTATGCCAGCAATGGCATGCGTGAGCTGGTGGAGCGGGGGGAGCCCTGGGTGCTCATGAAGGAAATTGAAGCAGCTGGAGAGAAAATGCAAAGCGTTTATGGAATTTTCTCCGCTTCTCCTGTAGTCACCGGAACAGGACAGACTTCAACTCTCTTTGAAGTTGACCCAGGTCATCCCTTAGTAAGTAACTCCTAGCCAATAGTGGGTTTCAAATTTTTTTCCTATGTATGGAAACCAATCATCCAATTGTTGGAAATGTTTGAAAAAACAGGGCACTCACGTATGGTGGTCCTGTAAAAAAGTCCAGGAGTTCTGGAACAAAATTTGATCATGGGTAGAGGGAATGACGGAATTAAAAATTCATTACAAACCTGAAACATTCTTACTGGGAATAATGAAAGAGAAATTTAGCAAAGCTGATACCTATTTAATAATACATGTAATCAGGACAGTCCAAAATTGGAAAGCAAGAGAAATTCCTGAGGAGGATGTTACGATTGATAATATATTACAATGTGCCAAAATGGATAGGTTGACATTAGAACTGAAGGATCAAAATGAGTCAGAATACCATAAAATATGGAATAAATTTTATTACTGGAGGGACATGAAAGGGAGTTCATCAAATTGAAATAAGAATTTAAGGTGAAATAGAGAAGAGGTGAGGGACCTCCTATTCGAGGAATAATGAGAAAAAACTAAACAATTACAAAGTTTAAATGTATATATATATATACATATATATTTATCTTTCTAAATGCAAAATTATATTGACATTTTTGTATGTATGTACGTCAAAGAAGACCACCCCGTTCAAAGTTTTTAATGTTTATACTCAATAAAATGAAAAAAAAAAATCCCTACCGGTTTGGAGAACTTGCTTCGTGCACATGTGCACAGGACTCAAACACTGCTCTCTATATCAATGCTGGTGAGCTGTGCTGCTTTTTAGCTCAGCTGAGGTGCAGCAATTCACACTTCACACAAGTCAGCTAAGCTAATAAACAACAGAATATAGGAGAGGTAAGAGTGAGGGTGGGTGGAGGGGGGCCCCAGCCAGAGGTGGTATTTGCCAGTTCTCCGAACCAGTCAAATTTTTCTCTACCAGTACTCCAGATCTGGTCCGAACTGGCTGAATACAAGCTCTGCTCCTAGTCCCATGATGGTGAACCTACGGCACGTGTGCCACAGGTGGCACATAGAGCCATTTATGCAGACAAATTTACCTCACTGCGGATGCGCATGCCTCCCAGCTGATTTGCGGAAATACCAGAAGTGATGAAAGGGGCCCATTTTTCGGCCTTCAAGGGCTGCAGAGGCTTCCCTCGAGCCTCTGGGAGGCTGAAAAAGGCCTGAAAATCAGCTGGGAGGTGCACGCTTGTGAAATGCAGGTAAGGGGGGAGATGGGGGGGATTGCGCACACATGTGCAGGGGGCACACATTGCCTTCTGGGTGCTGGCACACAAGCGAATGCACACAAGCGCATGTGCAATTTTTGGCACAGGAGCCCCAAAAGGTTATCCACCGCTGTCCTAGCCTTTGCTTTTTAAGGAGCAGTAAAGCTGCAAACGAACTAAAGAATTGTTTGTCCACTCTACTTAAGATGGGTAGTTATTATTCTTTAATTACGGTTGCATAAATTTGCAAGCAATTAAATCAGCAGAGGATTCAAAGCAGGGATATATCTCAACTGGTCCATCTTGGCATTTTCTCCTGGATTGATTGTGCTGAAGATTGAAGACCGTTTCTATCACCCATGTGTTTTATTACCATAAAACGGGCTGGATTATTTGGGGAAAACCTTTTAATTCATTGAGAAGGTCGTCAGTGAAATATAACTCATTTCTAAGCCCGCAGCTCTCCAATTCATGCGGCAATGAATTCAACTTTATTAAAATAATGCTTCACTTTATATTAGTTATAGTCTGGGAAGATTAATCTATCACACCCTGCTGAGTATCTCTCTGTTTTTTATTGCCAACTTGCTTTGAACTTCTCGGGGAAGTAATATTTTTTTATTGATTGGAAAATAAGTTGAAATAACTGGAAAATAATTAATGTTTTGATTGTGCTAATTCTAGCATGTGGCTTATTAAAATGATCTTAATTAAAGAGAACTATGCTCATTCCATCCAGTTTATTGAAACAAAGGATATTTTTTCCTAAATATCCAGGTATCCCTTGCAGCACGAATCGTGCCCAGCCCTGACTGGTTTGTGGGCATCGAGAATTTTAATTTGTGTGAAAAGAATGGCTGGAAGCGCCGTGTCTCCATCGACCTATTTCCATATGACGCTGGAACAGATAGTGGCTTTACATTTTCCTCGCCCAACTTTGCCACAATCCCTCGTGATACAATCACAGAAGTAAGTTTCTTTACTTTGTCAGCTTTTGGGGTGATCCATTCCATGTCGTCAGGTCAACTGTCACCTGGAGGCCTTCAAGAAAAGGTTGGGACAGCTGTCTGTCCAGGATGGAATAAGGTCTCCTGCTTTGGAATTGGAGTAGGAGACCTCCAAGGTGTTGTGGTTCACCAACAGCGGTGCAGATGGCAGCGGAGTCGGACAGTGAGGAAGAATGGGGAGCAGTCAGGGAGTCTGGAGAGGACTCGGATGAGGGTCTTGCATCCGATGCAGAGATGGGGCCAAGACCATCTAGGAGTGGGGTGCTGACTCTGGAGCCTCTGGAGTCTGTCAGCAGTGAGGCAGAGGGGAGCCTGTTCCCAGGGCGCTCATGTGCAGAGCTGCTAGAAGGCGAGAGAAACTGAAGCAGAAAGGGCTACTTGGGAGTAAGGCTGGGAGGTGATTGCCTCTCCCATGAGGGATAAAAGTCAAACCTCAATGACGAAACCTTTGCAGGAAGCAAGGTAGTTCAATAGTATCTGAGTCCTTCTGAAACCTCTGTGAACTCTGGTTGGTTTTTTTTCCTGGGACTTTAATTGGCATGTTATAATTATTTGGATGCTTCTGTTTTTGGCACCATTCTACAACACTGAAAGGTGTGCTCTTATCTGGGGGAACTGTTTATAAATAGTTCTGGCTGAGAATGAAAGTAATTTCCAGCATTGCATTAAAATAGGTTTTGTTTTTACAATAAGTTTGTGTTTCATTAAGTCTGATGAAGCCTGGGTCAGAACACAAGGTCCCTTCTAGCCCTGTGTTTCTATGATTGGCTGAAGTGGACTGGGGATACTGGTCAGTGGTGGGATTCAAATCTTTTTTACTACTGGATCTGTGGGTGTGGCTTGCTAGGCATGGCAGGGGAAGGATACTGCAAAATTCCCATTCCCTCCCCACCCTACTAACCTGCTTTCCAGCTCCCTTCTCCTGTGCAGGGCAACCAAAGAAGACCCAGCCAATCAGCTGGGACTCAGGAGGCAGAGAAAAGATGGTGGCAGGGCCAGTCAGAGGTGGGATTTGCTGGTTCTCCAAACTACTCAACATTTCTGCGACCGGTTCTCCAGAACTGGTCCGAACCTGCCGAATACCACCTCAGATACTGGTTGAGTGTTAAAGGGAAGGAGTGAAAAGAAGAGAGGGTGGAAAACAAGAACTGGAAACCTAATCAGGGTTCTTCCCACACTGCAATGATTTCCAGTTGACTTAACTCACCTCCTTTTTGCACCTGCTTGATTTCACAGATCACCTGTTCCTCCCCAAGTCATCCTGCCAACTCATTTTATTACCCCAAACTTAAGACTCTGCCACCAATTGCCCGGGTGACCATGGCAAAACTCAAAAGAAAGAAACTGGGCTTTCTCTTCTCTCAACCAAACATCACAACTACAGATAACGAAGTACAGGATTCTGTCTCGGGTAAGTATTTTATTCCTGGATAAATAAGAAGTTTTAGAGTGGTACCATGGCTTAGAGGTGGAGCTTTCACCTCACAATCAGGAGGCTGTGAGTTTGATCCTAGGTAGAGGCAGATGTTTCTCTCTCTGGCTACAATGAGAATATTATCTGCTGAACAAGACTCTGCATTGGTGACAGGAAGGGCATCCAGCCATTAAAACACTCTCCTAACTCCATTCAGTTGCCCAGACTTCACCCCGTAAGGGATTATGGGGTCATTAAAATAAGATGATGATAAAGAGAAAGTTTTGTTTTAATTATTCAGCTGTGGAAGAAATGCCTACCCTGAAGGCCAAACGGAACGTATTTTACCAATCAACACCCTCAAAGCTCCTCCTTTGGGAATATAGGATGAAATTAGGAAAATGGGAATGAGGAACTTAAAGTTAAGGGGAGAAACACTTGAGAAATTGATGAAATCTTTCGATAGTTCCTTTGTTTTGCCAGTCCTTAGGTTGGCAGAAGTTGTGGGTGCTCCATCACTGGAGGTTTTTAAGACAAGACTGGGCAGCATTTGTCTAGAATGATGTAGGGTCTCCTGTTTAAGCAGAGGGCTGGACTAGAAGACCTCCAAGGTCCCTTCCAACTCTCTTATTCTGTGTAAGACTCCTGTCTTGAATAAGGGGTTAGACTAGAAGACCTTCAAGATCCCTTCCAACTCTGTTATTGTTATTCTGTATAAGGCTCCTGCCTGAGCAGGGGTTGGTCTAGAAGATCCCCACAGTCTGTTCCAGCCCTGGATTGTCTTGAAGACATAGAACATAGGCTAACAGAGTTGGAAGGGACCTTGGAGGTCTTCTAGTCCAACCCCATGATCAAGCAGGAGACTCTATACTATTCCAGATAAATATTTCCCAATCTCTTCTTAAAAGATTTCCCCAGTGATTTCCAGTTATCCAAACCATGGGTCCTTTATCACCTCTCAGCAAACACAGTGTACAAAATTTCAGAGTTTGGGGTTATAACCAGCATGAAGTTTCCTTGACAGAATTTGCTTTCTCAAAGAATCAAAAAGTGGACACCTCCTTCCCTTATTAGATTCCTTTCATGAATGGAATCCATAATTAGACCTGATTTTGCCTGCCTGGAGCACAACTCCTTTTCACACATCCCCTCATCTGATTATGCGCTCCTGGCCAAAGTTACTTATTTATTAAATATCATATATTTATTGAATTTATATGCTTCCCATCCCACTGCTGGATGGCTTATGAAAGTGATCGATCCTATTGGCTTTACTCAGCAGTGGGAACCTACCGATTGCATGTGCACCTAATGCATGCACAGCTTTCCCCACACCAGTTGAGGCTCTGCTGCACCAATCTGCTGAGAGGATAAAGAAGAGAAATGTGCAGGGATGGGTGACAGGGCTGATCCTGTACTTTTCTCTTCTTTCTCCTCTCAGCTGATCGTTGGAGCCTTTTTTTACTACCGGTTCGATTGAACCGGTCCAAACCGGTAGCATACCACTACTGGTTTTACTCCCTCTGCTTTCAGAAGCTTTTACAGGGTTTCATGCTGCAATTACACACATTTATCCCACGTGTTTGTCTTGGAGAAAATTAAATCAATTGACTGTCCACCCCCCAAAATGTTATATCTTGTAGTCCTGTATTAAAAACAACAACCACAACTTGAAACTGCTTCTCTCCTGCAGAAACACCCTTGGATTGTGAGACCTCTCTGTGGTCTTCATGGGGCCTTTGCCGTGGCACCTGTGGAAATTTAGGAACGAAAAAGCGGACTCGGTACGTACTTCTCCAGCCCGCCAACCATGGGACCCCCTGCCCAGACCTGAGCGAAGAGACACACTGTGAACCAGATAACTGTGTCTGAGATATTTTCTTTGGACAGTCCTTTACCTCATGTAATTTGGGGGATATTTAAGATATCTCTCTGTTGATTTTTTTTTATATAGCTCAAGAGCAGTCTATCCATCTATCCATCCAATAGAGAGACCTACTTAGGTGTCATTTACTAGGAGCTCCTACAGTGCCACCGAGTGGTCAGAAACAGCAGCAATATTAGTAGTAACTCTCATAGTAAAATGTTACCAACATCTGTAATGGAGAAAAGAGGCAGGCGGGGATCTTTTCATTTCTGCTCATTCTGGAATTTATTTAATGCATCTGGGGAATAATGATCTCATTTCTACTGACTTATATAATATGCTGGAGAATTAAACGTATACATTTTGAGGGAGAATCAACTTGAAGGAAAAAAGAAAACCAAGTTTTTCTCAAGAGTATGAGAAAAAGCAGAGAAAAAAACATTTTTTTTTGGGGGGGGGGAATAATTCTAGAATTTTTGAGCTGTGGTTTGAAAAGTCTATGGTGAAAGCTCTTGGCAAGCTCTATCTTTTATGCAGATTTCTGTGAACTCTGTCCCATTTTGTGAAGAGGTAAGAAAGCCCAAAAGGAGAACTGTAAAAACAATTTGCTGAAAAGTTTGTGTACCAAGGCATAGGATATACTTCCTCTATACTTCCAGTGTTCTATATTTCTGAATTTTTTTATATCCATTATACATGCATGCCCAACATTTCAACCTAAGGAGCATTTTTCACAATAGCTTTTTAATATTAAGTTAAAATATAGCACTTCCTGGTACTATGAGTGTTAATAATCTAAATCTGCAGTCTTGAGCCTATTTCCTTGGTAGTCACATCAGCCCAGCGGGAGGGAGCTCCTCATAAAGTCACACATTATAAAAATGTAGAACCAAAGCACAATTACATTCCTTCCTCCTTGATATGTATTTGAGTTCAGATGAAATCCCACTGTGGTAATTCAGCAGAGGGCAGCACAGGCCTCAAACTCAGGAAAACGGTTCCCAAATTGGATCCTTTCTATCTAGAGCAAAAGTCTTTGCCTGGAAAGATAACCCAAAGACTCTCTCCTTTCTGAAGTTCTACAATCAAGTTTCTTATAAGTGTTGGGAGGAATGGTATCATCAGAGTTCAGAGTTTTATTATCTCTCCCTCAGTAATCTTTTTCTCTATCATTTGTTCTCTCCAATATCTAGGTATAAGTATCTATCATCTATTTAACATCTTTCTCTCATCTCCATATTTCTATTTATTTATCTCTCATTTTTATTTCTATCTATCTATCTATCTATCTATCTATCTATCTATCTATCTATCTATCTATCCATCCATCCATCATCTCATCTTTCATCTATCTATATCTAACCTTTCTCTTTCTCTTTATCTATATCTATCTAACCTTTCTCTCTATCGTATCTATGTTTCCGTTTATATATCACCTGTCTATCAATCATCTATATCTATCATCTATATCTATATAGATATACCTATCATCTATATCTATATCTAATAATCTATCATTAATTATCTATCTATCTCTATCTATCTTAACCTTTCTCTCTCTCATATCTTTTCCTGTTTAACTTTCTGTTTATCTATCATCAATCATATATCTATTTATTTATCTATCTATCATCATCTATATCTATCTTAACCTTTCTCTCTCTCATATCTATCTTTGTTTATCTATCATCATCTATACCTATCTTAACCTTTCTCTCACACACATCTATCTTTTTGTTTGTCTATCTGTCTGTCTATCTGTCTATCTATCTATCTATCTATCTATCTATCTATCTATCTATCTATCTATCTATCATCTATCTTTCATTTATCATCATCCATCTATCATTTGCTTGCCTACCTTCTTTTTCTCTTTCTCTCTTTCTATCTCTGTCAACACCACAAATGTTAGGATCTCCAGAGGTTCAAAGAAAAGGAATATAAGTCTCATGAGCAAATAAACATATCACACATATATCCTGGGAAAGAGGAGAGCAGAGGGAGTGAGACCAACAAAGTGAAATCGAATTCTAATCATGGCTCTGGGAAAGCTTTCCTTGAATTTCTTCTTCCTTAATTCTGAAGCGTTCCTCATCTGAATTCATGGAAATAAATCCCTGAACAAAACACACACCCTCACTCCCATAACACCCATTGGAAATAGACTTGGGTCAAGAAATCAAGACTGGAAGAGGGTTTTTCAACTACTCCCCATAGAATAGTTTGGTTTCCCAGCCTCCCTTTCAAAAGGGCCATATCTAACGAAGTGAAATTCAATGTAAAGTGAAGTCCTACACATAGGCAAGAAAAACCAAAAGTCCACATACAGACTGGGTGAAACCAGGCTCAATAGCAGGAACTGGGAGAGGATCTCG